>JAECUM010040472.1:0-27284 GCA_016617855.1 Megalonaias nervosa | reverse complement strand
TTTAAATGTTTTAGGATGACAAATCTTGGGCATAGTGTGCCACTTCTTTAGCCCAAGCCTCAAACCCCCAACTTTTCCAGTCACGTACATCTGTCCAGTGAGGGTGTAAGTCACAAACTACACACACGTCGTCGTACACATCTTCAGTGCCTAAAAGTTGACGAATCTTGTTTTCCCGTAGAGGTTGAGAAGTATCCAAATGAAAGCGCAAAGCTTTGAGCAGAATGAGTCTCTCGTGGACATTTAAAGGCATCACTTTCATATTTTGTTTTGGAGTAATAGGTACTGTTCGTAAAGAGTCCACAAAGAATCAGCTGGTAAACGAAATCCCAGAAAGCAAGTCACTAAGACACACACTACACGTCGACCCCAATTCAATGGAGACAGTTCTCGTAATAGGTGTTGGTAATCCTCTACCGTTTGAATACTGTCATTGATTTCCTTCCACGGAATCTGTTGTATCACGAATGATAAAGGTCGTGGCATGGTAGAACGTTTTTATACCCTCTTTTTTCGGCAGCTATAAGTGTACTTTTTGCACAGAAGTGGTCGTATTCCGTCGACGTATCTAAAATATTTAGTCACTAACTTGTACATCACACATCGTTCAGAAGTTTCCTCTTTATCTAAGTTTACATTGTGTACAAGATTTTGGTAACCCTCTAATTCTTCTTCTGGAATTCGATGCAATAAGTGTACCTGGTAGTAAAAATAATCACTATCAACAACACAATCCTTCTTGCTCACGAGTAGTTGATCAATGTCTGACCACTGGAACACTTTCATCAGAATCAATCCTCTTATAGCATTTAGGTACCAGTGGTTCCAACATCGGTGACGTAACGGATGCAATGATTCTTTTCGTTTCACTTGTATTTTGACGAACTCACGGTAAATGTGTTCTCTCAATTCCACAGGCAAAGCACGAATGTTCTCTTGTAAAGTATCCATAACCCTGTCAGTCAAACACTTCTCCTAGAGCGAAAGTAATGAACGTAGAGGGTAATTTCTGACCACTGCCATTCCAGGAAACGGTCAAGAATGTCAATAAAATCTTCAAATGTAAATGGTCTAAAGCGAAATAGTAGAACGAACGCACACTTGATCCATATAAATCGGACTTGTTTGTTGACTTTGGTCAATTTCCTCTTATGAATTTCTCGACACAAATGTTCAACAGTTACTAATTGAGATTTGACTCTGGCAAGTCCCTGCCAAATGTCCTTGTAGATCTTCTCTTGCAATTCGTTTGGTAATCTTTGAAGATTATTTTTTACATCGGGTTTAAATACTTGGCTAGGGATTGTCCAACGTTGGACTCCTAACTCCGTAGCTAGCTTTTTACACAACATGGTAGGGTCACTTCAATGACGAGGTCCCACTAAAGGCAGGTAGTGACACTCTGGAGACCATTGAGCATATTCCAGGTAAGCGCAATCTTTCTTCTCCCACTGGTGAAGTGAGACACCGCAACTGAAGCACTTGACTTTATCTCCTTCGCCCAAGTAGATAAATCCAGCTCTGGCTAATTCTTCGGGGGTAGGTCCTCCTAGATATTTTGGCCATTTTCCTTGGAAGGTTTGCAATCGACTTTCAAAATCACAGTATTCTGGCAAACGCACAGGGAACGAATATTCGTCTTTCACAGGTTCATTTCGATGAGGGTACGGTGGAATCCTTAGGAGTTTGCTCAGTTTTACATGACATCCGTAGGGTGGTAGTCGCTTGGTTTCCTGTGGAGGTGGCCATCCACCATGAAAACCAGTAAAGTGAAAAGGTGTGCGATAACGAGTGGCATCGCTTTCACATCCGTCAGGTTTGACACGTACAGCATCACTTTCCATGGTAGGCATGGTAGTAGAAGTAGTAGTTATAGCAAAGTTCCCATGATGATGTGGTACTGAATCACTAAGGTCATAGCGTACGGCATCCCTACCATCGCAAGGCACAGCATCGTACTTGAGTTTACTCTTACTGGATACTTGCTGTGTGAATGGATTCATCTTTCTCGCTTAGCAATGGTAGTCACAATGAACTATCGACCTTGAACGTTGTCCCTTTTTATATGCTGACCAATATCGGCATGACCGTACGGTAAAGTGAAGTGATTGGGAAGCCGAACTCGCTTCTGGTACACGATTTGATAAACTTTTTCCAAGGGTCGACTGACGATTTGGTGTGTGGGTAAACGTACAATCTTGTGCGGTTCGTGGGTGGTCACTTTAAAGTTTCGATCCTGTCCAGACTGCAAGGCTTCTTTCAATATGATAAAGTTCACCACTCGACTGGTGCGATAATTAAGAGTCAATCCTTTCACTTTACACTCCGTGTGCACATCTCCTTGATTGTTCCGGTATTCGTAGCCGTAATTTTTGGGACCGCCGCTTGCAAAACTTAGAATCTTGTCGTCGGGATGCTCGTCCGTCCAGGCTCCTAAACGGTCTCCTTCGATGACAGGGTGAGGTTGACCCAGACGATCGATGTAAATGCAACTGTCCGTGTCAAAATACAGCACACGATCTCCTAACAGTTCTAAAGCTTCGTACAGTTTTAAACGAGCATGGGCTGTCACGTAAGCCGCAATGATGACATTTCCAAATTCGTCGGCTTCTACAAAGTTCAGTTCTTCTTCGTAATTGATTAAGAGTAAGTCCTCACGAACGACGTCCACATGTTTCATGTATTTGGTTTTGTCGTGAATCATCTGCAAGTATCGGAAAGGTTCTGTCAAATACTCCGTCTTGGGTAGACACGGTCGTTGTGCCATTTTGCCCCACAAACAATTCAACATCACTTTGGCAAACGATCGCCTTCCTTCGTTTTTCTCGATGTGGTCTAAAGTGATGCCTTCCTGCTTCCAGTATTTCTCTTTGAACTTTGTTTGGTCGTCAGGAGTGTGACACCAGGAAGGATATCCGCTAGCTTCTTGTTTCAGTTTCAAAAAGGCATTCACGTAGTCTGCAAAAATGCCTTTTTGAGAATCGTCGCCCTTGAGGTATTTTTCTGTCTTGGGAAAGTGGTAAATTTCGTACACTTCTAACAGTTGGTATCCCAAGTCCAGAGCTTTAAACAATTCCACGCTGACCCACGTTCCCGTCAAGGCTCGTTCTTCCTGGGTGTGCTGACAAGGGGGGTCTTGGTTGCACGTTTCAGCACAAGTACGACACAAGGGAAACATCAGTTTTCCTTGGCAATGATGTGGTAAAACGGGATGGTACAAGTTCGTGGGAGGCAAGACTTTACACTTGATCAGTCCTTCGTATTGTCGAATATTGTCCACGTCGATGTGTTCCGTCAGCAATTGTGGGTGCCCTGCAGGAAAGTGACAATATTTGCACACGTACGGATACAGAGAACACACATCCAAGTATTTGATTTCTTCTCCTTTCTCCTCGTCGACTTGGTACAGCAAACAGGTGGCATTCGTCCGTCCTCCGTACAAACTGTCCCGCAGGTTCAGAGGGTCCACCAGCTTGTAACTTTCCACGATGCGCTTAAACTCGGGATCGGTTTTCAATCGCTGATCGTACTCGTGTTCCCACATTTCCACTACTTGGTAACCTTGCTCTTCTAACTTCAAGCGTCGCTGACAAGTGGCCTGGTACAAGTCTTCCATGATCCGTTGTAAAACTGGTTTTTAGTGTCACGTTGAGGGTAGCAGATGGGACATCCGTGAAATAAGCACCCGTTAAACTCGTACACAATCTTGGGGTTTTCTAAGTCCCAGCCGTCTACCGAATACCTTCCGATGGTCTTTTCGCCTCCTCCGTTGCGAGCATGTTGGCTCCATTTGTCTTCCTTCTCACACAAGTAATGTAACCAACGTAGGGCTTTGACCGAGTATTGACGTTTGACAAAATTGGTCGTTTGAGGACTGATGACAGCTAGGGTGTTTTCAGGCATGAATCGTTGACGATACACTAAGGAACACGCTTTGGCAATGGTACAAGCTTCTTTCAAAGGATCGATCCCTCCGTGTTCCATGAACAGTTCTCGAAATTTTCCACAGCAGCGACGTAAAATGTCTACGTCGGAACGACAATATTTTTACATTTCTTCTTGAAAGTCAAAAGGGTCCGAAGCGTGAGTCTGGTACCATGCGTAGAAAGCTTCTCGTTGTTCGGTACGCATGTTATCCGGGTCGTAGTAGTGAGCCTCAGACAAATGGGGTAGAACAGCGTGTTGATTGGCTTCGGTATTGAAAAGTGTGGAAAATAGCCTTTGGCCATTTCTGTCATGCCAAACGTTTTAGGCATGCGGCTCAAAGGCATAGCCAAGTAACTCATTGAATCTTTAAACTGTACTTGTCCCACTTGCATGGAAATGATTTTGGCTCCGTTCAAAGTTACTTTCGGACGTTCGGTACTTTGTTCCGTATAGTATCTCAACAGAAATTGTCCATCGTATCCCGAGAAATTGTGAGCCATCACCGTGGCATGGCGATGACAATCTCCGTAACGTTCGATATCTTCTTGGCTCCACGTCTCGTCGATAGGGTTTAAGATCCATTGGGCAAAATCGGCCAGTGTGTTCGATCCCCGAAAGATTTTTTCACGTCCTCCAGGAATCTTGCTGCAGTAAGGGCAATGAGTCAAGATAGGCTCTTGGATGCACTTCTCGCACGCTCGGTGAGCCACGCAGAAATTAGGAATGTGAATGCCAGTCTCTTGCATGCATTCGAAATCGAAAAAGATGAAATTCCCTTTCTTCTTCTGGTCATTATCTTCTTCTTCTTCATGTTTGGAATGGTATTTTTGAATGTAGCATTGGTGTTCCAAGTCCACGGTTTGGCGACAAATGTGACATCGCTTCTTTCCTGAACAGACGTGCGCCTTGGCATTGTTGGTACGTATGCCTTGTCCACAAGTAGGGCACAATCTCAAGAGCTGACAAGCACATTTCTGCTGTGAACCTTGCGTCTTTAGGTGTTGTTGGTAACAGGCAGGACTGACAAACGTGCGCTGACAAACAGAGCAATGCACTCGTTCTTGTCCTTCGTCCAGACAGGGTGTAGAAGCTAAACATCCTGAGCATTTCGATCCACAATGCTTGTGTTGCTCTCGATTGTTATAGCCATAGTCACATTTCTCACAGTAATAACTGTATGACAGGAATGCAGTGATACTGGTAATGGCATCAAAATGTTCATCGTGGTGATAGACGTGAATGTATTTTCCGTCTTTAAAATCTTGACCTCGAAACAACAGAGGTCCGCGCACTTCTTGAGGGTGAACTTTCAAGGTGTAACGTGGAGCCAAGACGTCTTGCAACTTTTGCATTTCAGGAATGCCGCAGGGTGTGTCTTTAGCTAACCCCGCTTGCTGTAACAGGAGTTCTGCTTCTCTTTGTTGTTTGGCTCGGTCCGATCGTTGAATAGTTTTCCAGGCTCTTTTCCATTCTACCGTATCGTTCT
The DNA here is from genome assembly GCA_016617855.1 of Megalonaias nervosa. NCBI lineage: Eukaryota > Metazoa > Mollusca > Bivalvia > Unionida > Unionidae > Megalonaias > Megalonaias nervosa. Next base: position 21,871 of record JAECUM010040472.1, on the reverse strand, counting down.
TGTCAGCATACGTTTGTCCCACCACGATGGCACGGGCTAAGCACATCTTGTCTTTTGGATTGTTAATTTGGACGAGACTACGCTTGAGGTTACGCAAGTTGTCTACCAACATCAACTTTTTTTACCTGTCCCTTGGGGAAGAGACACGTGGGTCATGTACAGTGTCGCTTTTCCGTCCGTGATGTGAAATTTGTCGTTAGATTGTTGTACGTGTTGAATCTTGTCCATGATTTTGGAAGGTGTCAATTCTGATGGACTGCTAAACTCGATCCAAACGGGAGACTTCAAATTGTCGTGATGAATAGAAAGTCTCAAGCGATCGTCTTCTTTGGCTCGACATTGCCGTTTTAGTGTGGTTAACAAAGAATCCCACACATCGGTGATGAACCCTTCTGCTTTCTCCAAGGGTACGTCAGACTTGAAATCTTTAAATTTCACTGCGTACGTGTAGGCCGTGGTTCTAAATTTTCTGGAAGAGCGTTTGTCCGTCTCCCGAATATGGTAGTACTTTTCAGGGTTTACTGATGGTAATGGACTTTGATTTGGTGTAGACTCTTTAGGCTTCGATTCTGGTTCACTCATCTCATCTTCAAAATCGCTGGCATGAATTTGTGCCAAGACTTCAGCTACTGTGCGAGGCGATAAATCACGTTTCTGCCTCTTACTTTCTTCTTCTTCTTTCTTTTCGAAATGATGCGATCGTTTCATCTTGACGGCAAAAAGTCAAATGACTACCTGTGAAACACCATGAATCCCTATATATCTGTGTCAGACCAGGGCATATATAAAGGGCTAGTGACTCCCCTCTCAGTATTCATTTCGCTCTCAAGCCGACCAGCACAATGGAAGAACCCACACAGATCGAACTTCTGATTAGAGCATTGCGAGGTGTGATAAGAAAGTTTTCTTCAGACAAACCAACGGACTACTCTCCTTCCTTTCGAGATAAAAGTCAAGATACTTGCTATATCTGTCAAAAGAAAGGGCATTGGGCTACAGAATGTCCAGACCGTCAAAGAAGCAAGGCCAGTGTCAAAAGAAACAAAAGTCAAGATACCTGTTATCATTGTCAAGAGAAAGGGCATTGGTCTTCAGAGTGCCCTAAGAAACAACAGGAACAGGAGAAGGAGGAAGAAGAAACAGAGGTGACCTCGACAAAAGAAGAACCCCGACACGTTCAGAAAGAGAAGACAGAAAAGAAAAGAAGACGAGAAAAATGTGAGGAAGAAGAAGAGGAAGAAGAGGAAAAAAGTGTAAAAGTGAAGAAATTGAAAAAACAGAGAGAGTGAAAGAAAAAAGAGAGAGAAGAAATCTATGAACTTTTTTAAAAGTGTTGTGTTGTGTTATGTTGTGATATTGAATTGTAAAAAATTGTAACAGAATAGACCAAACTGAAAAAAACGTAAGTGTCTCTTGGTTTTCATTATTTAGAAATAATAAGGACCTACACTCATACACTCACAACACGTACATCATAGGGTTAAAGAAGGGATTTTGAGTTTTAATTGATTTTGGCAAAATGAATAGTCACTCTTTTCGAGAGTATTGGGTAGCCCTGAAAAGGACTGTTGAGTGTTTGTTTTTTCCTTAGAACAAACTCAGGAACGAGAATCAATTCGCTTTAACTGTCTTAAGCCTTTGCCACGGCCAAGGCCTACTTGTGGACTTGCTCCTGTCAATGATCTAGTAGATATCACTAGGGGTGGTATCTCTGGTGTAGTCACAGGGTTAGGTTGTTTGGCTCGGGAAGGTCTTTTTCTCTTGGGTCGTAATAAAGAAGTCTGATACATTTGTTTCAGACTTCTTAACTCGGCCAAAATGTCCAAGAGTACCGTGACCGTTTGACTTTCGCTGTTCTCCTTCTCTCCTAGACTTTGTTTCTTCTCTACTGCTTCTTCTTCTTCCTGTCGTTTCCTTCTTGCCTCTTCTTCTTCTTCTCGCTGTTTCTGTTCAAGAAGAAATACTTGCTCTACTTCTTTCTGCTGCTGTAAAAATTTCTCCAATTCTTCTCTCTGTCTTTGTTTAAAATCGTCGACACGTGGTAATGAAGGAGAAAGTGGCGAAGGTACTGGTACCGGAACAAATTCTTGGGAAGAAGATAAAAAATCTACTAAATCCCAGTTGAAATCAACCTCTTCGGGAAGTAGCACTGTGTTCACTTTGGTAGCTGCTGCTGTACCATTACTTCTCGTCTCCACAGCCGGTGCACCCCAATTCATTGTCTTCTTAGGTTCCGTCATGTTTCACAAAACACTACCGCATCGATTCACTGCGCACAGACGCTAGTGTGCCTATATAGGAAATGTGACGTCACAGGTAGCTCTCTTCGGATTGGAAGACAGACTCCGCGAAGTGACTGAATTTTGTAACGCGTGTTGGGATTGGTGAACCCTTTCAATCCGTTTCGATCCGGTCTTCCACTATAAATCAACGCGGTTCACTTCATTCCCTTCACCTGTTCTCGTCACAGAGAAGATGTTGATCGACGTAGAATCCTCTACTTTGGTATCCTCAATGCTGTTCCGTACAGACTTACCCATGTATGTGAAAACAAAATGGACTGTCATCCGGATCACCGGTGCCACTCTTTGGAAAAGAAGATGTTATGTGGAAAGACAAGGCTGTCTTAAGCGGACTCTCATCTACGGACCAGAAGTGAGACACAGTTTAAGACAAACTTTGAGAAATTTGAGGAAGATAAGAAGACCTATGCGATGTCCTGTATGTTAACAGAATGGTGTTAACATCACATAACAAACAACGGCCCTTTTCAGGGCCACTTCCAATGCCTCGAAAAGATCTTAATTTTCATTTTATCTCCACCCTAAACGAATATATATAAAACCCTTCCTCTACTAAAAGAAACACGAACGCTCTTGATTCGTGTTTGTCTATAGCCCTCTCTCAGGTAGCCTGACGTCACAGTACTTCTCTTTTTGCTACATTGTTACCAGTGTGACGTCATGCCACCTGTCGCTTATCGCTCTACAAACCCACAGTCTCCTAGTCGCCGCTCTACAAAATTTCCATTGTCGCTATACAGGCCCAGGGTGTTCTAGTCCCTCTACTCAATTTTCCATTGTCGCTATACAGGCCCAGGGTGTTCTAGTCCCTCTACTCAATTTTCCATTGTCGCTATACAGGCCCAGGGTGAGATTTTATTTCTTGTCGCGATACTGGCCCAGGGGGGGTCTGTAATGCTAATTCCCATTGTCGCTACGGTACCCCACTATACTACTACTCTGTCGTCTTAAACTAACTAACTGAAAAGAGCGAAAACCATAAAGTTTTTTAAAACTCCACTAATAATTTGTTTCTCTAAAATGCAAAATTAAAAATTAAAAATAACTTACAGTATGCTGAATGAAATCCTAAATAGTCCAAAAAGTTTTATCATAAGTCCAAAAGTCATCATTATCGATTATTCTAAATGGGTTCCAACAGTGCTCCGAACGAGGTCCAATCTATTGTGCTTATGTGCCAATAGTCTGAAATAGTTACATATTCTAACAGTCTTGATGTATCAGAATGATGTAATGCTCAATATCTTTAAATGAACTCACAGTATTTCCAAAATAGTTATCTAATCCTGTATTGTATGAGCACTTTGTAATAACAATTAATATTTGAAATAAATCCAAAGATAAATTCTCTCAACTGAAGAAAATTAAATGATCCAACTAAAAGTGATGTTTAAGATAGAAGAAAAAAAAAACTAACTCTCAGGTAAACATCCCTTATCAAAAAGAAAAAACTAAGATGCAGCTTCAGAACCAGAACGAGGGTCGAATAATCATTTCCAGAATATTCTACTTGTCAACAAAGTCAGATCCATTAGCAGCTAACCAATAAAAAAAAAAAATAGGTCACCTGGTTTTTCTAGTGGAAAACCTATGACCTGAACTAAAATACTATCAAGTTCGTCATCAAGATTTCTTCTACATCTTCCAATGTCAAAAGGCCACAATAACATGTTTACTTCCGATTAAAAGTACATCCACTATGTTGAAGCTATGTAATGTTTTTAAAATGACCCTTGCAATCTATAATCATAAATAAAAAAAATGAAACAAAGAGATAAACACAAAACCTATAAATGTTAAAGTATTAACAATAACTCCATCAATTATTGTCATGCTACTTAATGGCAACAAGTATGTTTCCTGTTATCATCTTTTAACGTGAATAATGCAGGTGGATAAATGTTACCTGAAACTTCATTAACAATGAGAACAGTATTGTTCTTTTCCATATATTATGCAATTAATTTGTTTATGATGAATTTTTCCACTAAAATTTTCCGCAGTGGAATCACTATTAAGCTTGCAAAGAATATCATCACTCTTATCTAAAATTGAAAATAAGATTCAACAATAATTAAAGTTCTAATCATAACGTTTAAAGAGACTGAAAGTAAACCGGAGTTCATTAATTTGATAGCATACTGTTAGAAGGCATGTTATGTATTCAGCAAAACTTGATGGAAAATAGTCAGTACCATAAACAACTGTTAATGTAATGCTTGAAGTGTACTTTTAACTTCAGAACTTTCCAACATTTATATTTGTATACTAATCTACATCAGCGTTGATAAATGATTCATTTCCTAAGACCACTAAAACACCACTTGAAACCACCTGTACAAGAAAGTGAAAATCAAACGGATATATATATATATATATATATATATATATATATATATATATATATATATATATATATAATGCTGTAGAGTAACTATGGGAAGTGTACATGCCTCGCATCAATTTAAAGAACAACAAAAGCCCGGAACATCTAGTCCACAACTATATACATATCTTTAATTAGTAAACACTACTAGCTGAAAAAGTCACACCATAGCCTTAAGTTAAGAAATCTGACAAGGACCAATTTACGAAACTATCCACTCCCACCTAAACTAATGCGTCCCAAGTCTTAAGTTACTGGTTATCAGTTTTTCTTTTGCTTTCTTTTGTTATTTTTACAATGATTCTACTACCTGCATCAAATTTTAGCGGATATTCTAATTTTTCAATACAGCAGTTACTTATATTTAAGTAATTATTTTCCCATTCGTCCAGTGCACCATTATTTCATATCTGTTTTCTCCATAGATTTAAAACTAAAATCACAAGGACCTCAGCACAATTTTGCTCTATTCGTGTTAGTTATGTAATATGAAGATCATACTTTTCAAAATTACCGTCGAAATCAATTAGTTTTTCGTCTTTAATGCTGATACTCAATCTGTTTATGGTACCTTAATTCAAATTGGTTATTTTTATTAACACTGTATGAATCACAGTCAGCGTGCAAAACAATTTAACAGGTAAGGATTGTAACAAGATATGAGTATCTGCCGTTAAAGTAATTCTTGTGTTATTAATTTAGTCTAGGAAAATGCATGCAAATTTAGTTTTTTTAAACTGTACCCGATTCAGTAGATGTCATTAAAGGTCTTGGACTACTGAATCATAACACTTAAGAGTTGAAGTTAGTTATGTACACTGTGTATGTATAGTGTTTAACCGCACGTCAATACAATATTGGTTATATCATGCCGATTTGAAAGACTTGTTCACAGTATATAAAGATACATAATTAAAACCAAAACTTTAAGTCTTCCAAATAAACATAAACATGTACTATACTTCAAGAGAATATATATATATATATATATATATATATATATATATATATATATATATATATATATATATATATATATATATATATATAAGAGATATCCCTTGATTCTATAAGAGAATGTTTGATAATAGTTGGTAGAATTAATATTTAATACAAATAATACTATATACAGGTTAGAGAATTTTTAATTCGTACTCTACAAAGATTTGAACCCAGGTCCGCGAGTACACGGCACCCATCGACTACTTTGTGCAGACAAGGCAATGGGTGCCGTATACCCGCGGGCCTGGGTTCGAATCTCCGTATAGTTCAAATTAAAAATTCTCTAACCTGTATGATAGTATTATCTATGTTGTGTCTTTCTATGTGTGTGTGTGTGTGTGTGTGTGAAATAAAAGGTACAATAAATGCTTCCTTAAATATACTGTCAAAATTCGTACACAAGCTGCATTCACTCCAGCAATCCAATATTCTCTCTGGTATCGAGTGAGACAGATAAAAACAGCTACAGTGCAAAAATTCCAAAGTTCTCTTGTTCTCTTGTGGTAAATCACCATAAAGTCTTTTAACCGAGTTTACTTTACATAACTTCGTCTCACATGATGGAAATCGATGCATTCGACAAAAATGTGTTTTACTGTCAGTGGACACTGGCAATGTATCCACTCCGGTCGAGGTTCATCCTTTAGTATGTAAGCACGAGTGTGTGTGTGTGTGTGTGTGTGTGTGTGTGTGTGTGTGTGTGTGTGTGTTATACAATCTGCACAATACCACTTCATCATAGCTATTTGTTCTAGATGAAAATGATACAACCAAATTATGAGTTTGATGTTACGAAGCTTGTTGTAGTGTTGATCTCCATATATTGCCATGTATAAAGAACATGTCGACTTAAATAATATTTCAAGTTTTTATATGGTATCTTCTATTATTAAAGGCTGACTGCATGACGGCTTTGATTGATTTATATGCCCTTTCGTTCTCCTAATGCCGATGCGCTAATAATAGAGAATACTGTTTTGTTTTTCCAGATTACGTAAGCCAGTCATGATTTTGTAAGGCCTGGAATGTTAACTGTTTGTCAGTCATCGGATTTTCCAACGCTTTCAGTATGGAAAGTGAATCTGAAAGATGATGATATTTGTTCAATGTGAGCAGCTGTAATTCATGCAGTAAATGGTGATGGGTTGTTCTGTAACCGGCTCGACATGGTGTTATCGTGAGTTACATAGGCAGCTATATCCTCGTCTTCATCTTTCGAACCTTGTCTTTCAGCTTTCGGGACAAGGCTCAACGTGAACATATCAAAGTAGATACGTGTATTTTATATTGCTGTACGTTAACAATAACACATATATTGTGTGTTAAATTTGCAGTTTGTGTTTCCTTTAAAAAAAGCAACAAAAAAACCCACTTGTTCTGTTGTTGAAGAACGACATCAGTCAAAAGACAAACTAGGGACACTTTATCCGCTTATGTGCTCTTCATTCCGACTATTTCCAAATACCGCTATGGGTTCAGAAATACTTTTTCTTTCCAATACTCAGCAGTAAGTCCTCTTTCAGCTTGTAACCGAAAATGCACAATCCAATGGATGAATATTCTTGCTACCCTTCCAAGAGCGCTAATATATTTTGATATTTTGAAATTATCAAGAAAAGCGAAAGCATGTATCTGGACAACATACGGCAATTCTTTCCTGGAATGCCAAGCTAATTCTCTCTCTCTCTCTCTCTCTCTCTCTCTCTCTCTCTCTCTCTCTCTATATATATATATATATATATATATATATATATATATAAAGGTTGATCCTCCCAAACAAACAAGTAGTAGCCTACCACAGACCAAAAGCGTTAAAGACACCCTAGTCAGAGCGAAGCTAACGACAATCACAAGCGAAGACCATCCTAGCAAGTCTGTGATAAAAGGTGCAAAACTACGATAGACCATCACCTTTTCCAACAGAGCGACGAAAGAAAAAAACTTAACATACATGGTTCAAAAAGAACGTGCCAAAGAGAGAATGTAATTTATCTCATCACATGTAAGATCTGTGTCCCTCAGTATGTCATAGAAACTGAAAAGCTACACAAAAGGATCAACTTCACAGATCTGACTGGATGACAAAGAGGCTGCTCACAACCCCAAATGTAGTTCCGAAACCAGGAAAGAAAAGGAATCTTACTGGATACGCCGCCTTAGAACATTGAAACCAAGCGGTTTAAACCAAGAAGACTAGAAAAGACAGCCATGCATAAATAAAATTATCTTTTCCAGCCGACACATTTTCTTTTAAATAATTCTCTAAATTTGCTTAATAGTATACACTTACTACTATAACAATGAAATATCCGGGATATAATTTGCGCTTACATAAGTGTACATAAAATAACAGATGTCGTTATGGCTCATCGATTTCTAGGTCAATACAAATATTCCAGTATCCGCAACAAGTTGATATAAACTAGATGAAACATAACAAATTTAAAGGTGTAATTCTTGTATAAACAGCCATGTCAAGTTTTGCAAACACTATGGTTTTTCTGTTTTATTTGTTTGTCTTGTCTATGTTTTGTATATGCCTTTGAAAACGACACATTAATAGTCGAAGCGCTCAGGCTAATTAGATACTAGTTTTGCACTGTTCGTTGTCAGTTTATTGCATATATATATATATATATATATATATATATATATATATATATATATGAATGATAAAGGAGGTTTTCCATAACGGTTTACCTGCCTTAGAAATAGAGAATGCATTGCACATCAATGTATTGCACATCAAAACAACAGGTTCTGGTTTCGCTATCATTGAAGAGGTAAGACTACAGAAAACAACCGTTTTCCCAGAGAATTGGATAGTTTACAGGAAGGTGGAAGTGCGTTCATCACAAATACATTAGTTTGCTTTAACTCCGTACTTTTCACGTCCTCGACATGATAAAATGGTTAATTTAACTACGTGTGTGTGTGTGTGTGTGTGTGTGTGTGATTTGGATTTGTAACGTAGCTTTATCAATATTTCAGTCATATCGCTGCGATGTCTGCAGTGTGGCAGTTTATAATGTCTAGCACCAGATCATCATGCCGCAGACATGTAACATCATGTCCCACCCAGTCATATTTTCCTGACACCAGTTCGACCAGTCCTAACACTAAGTCCTTAATGCTGAGCGCTAGCGAGGCAGCTGATATTGCCATTTTTTAAAGTCCTTGGTATGACACGGCCGGGGTTCGAACCCGTGACCTCCCGCATCCGAGGCGGACGCTCTAACCACTAGACCGGTCTAAATTAGCTACATCATGTCGTCTCTGATTAATGAAATTATATATACATTGCACTGATTTGATCCCATTTACAGAACCCTGTTTAATAATATATTTCCTAATGGTCACTTTCCATCCAACCTATTCATTAAAACAAGCATAAATCCAATCTATGACCCTAGTACGCTATAACAACGTTCCAAATTATACAGAAAACATGAAAATCCTAAACATATTAAAAGCTAATTGATGGCATTATTCTTGTATGCAAATGTAACGTGACAAAGTGTACAGAATGAAAACAAATCCAACTTGGGACATGTATCTAGATAATTGGCTTTTTGAAACATACTGAATATTTACAAGTACATAAATTTAGGTGTGGATAATAACACCATTACCAGTGTGAAGATGGCAAAATATGTTATAGTACAAGCCTTTGGCAAGAACTCTAAACATTCTACAAGCAGATAAGGTTAGAACTCAATAACATTTTACAAGCAGACAAGGTTAGAACTAAATAACATGTTGCAAGTAGAAAAGGTTAGAACTCAATAACATTCGACAAGTAGACAAGATTAGAAGCATTTCACAAGTTGACAAGATTAGATATTCAAATTTATGGCAGTCTATCACCAGTTATAAATTAAGTTTCTTGTCGAAAATCATTTCGATTGATTTGACAAAGTGAAGAAGGAAATCTCTAATTACCCAGCATCATTTCTGTTTTCAAGGCAAACACTCGTATTAAGTATTCAATGTGAATTCTCGAAATTTACATAGTATTCTAAAGAGTGTTTACATACAATTACGGGGTACAATTAGACTCTCAACCATTGTCATCTACAATGGTAAGCATAAATATAAAGCAGTTAACTGCACTATAGTTTTACAATGTGACAATGCTATTCCTGTTATGAATACCTTAGTGTGCTATGTGTAATATATAACGGTACTATGTGTAATATATAACGCTGCAATGTGTAATATATAACTGTGCTATGTGCAATATATAACGGTGCAATGTGTGATATATAACGGTGCAATGTGTATTATATAACAGTCATTGATCGTGCTTCTAAAATGTGCAATAATATTTGCTTGTGGTTTTCACAGTTTGATTACTGTTCTGGATTCAGGAGCGAGGAGGCATACTACTTGTAGGTGTGGTTTAGGTGGCGATTCGAAGTCAAATGGTTCCATAAGCTAGCTTGTCCTTCGGTCGTGTGAAAAAAAAAGATCAAGAAGTACTTAATTCACAATTGTTTTAACAATGAAAGTATCTTAGCCCGCATACAAAACCAGCTGATCACAAATACAATCTGTGCATTACATCAATGCTATATTCACTTTATGCATCTGGAGTTGTTTTCTTTTTCCTCAAAGACCTATGTAGCATATATGGTATAATGGTACCAATTGTACAACCCCAGGTGGGTGGAGCTTAAGGTGTAGGAACATTGTGTTCAGAAATAAACAACAAAACTAGCTGTGATTGGTGCATTATGTAAGAGTTGTACTTTCTGTTGGGCTTAAAAAAAGTTGAGCCTCTTGGCAACATGTAAGATTATGTTAATTCATATCTAGATCACATTTTGTATTTTTTACGATTTTTTTAAAATGTGGTACACATAACTGAAAATGCGTCTGTTGTGATTAGATAACTCTTACCCCTGTCTAGTTCCAGCAGAGTTATCTCTCTTAAATGCAATGGAGTACCTGGTTCTGTCCTTGTCAAATTGATAATCTAACATTGTTCTCTGTGACAGTGTGTGATATGCATGCTGAGGTAGGATAGAAAGTATATTTATTTCACAAAACATTAACATTGAGGTCTATGGAAAAACAATTGGTGCCGTGATACCATATAGCGCGCATTAAAGCTACAAGAATGGTTCTTTAGCAGAATGGGGGGGGGGGCACCATTTTTCATCATATGATGGGCTATACATAGCGGCGAATACAAATGGTAGAATTCATATACCCACACTGGCAGAGCCCGTGCCGAACCCACGCGGACAGAGGTGAGATGGTAGTGATCGGTAAAGACGAGTTCTGTAGACCGCTGGGCCAGCCGGCGCCCCTTTGCAGAATGAAATTTCAGTATTTGGAATTTTTGCACAGTAAGGCCAACAATGTGATGTAAGGAAAGCTGTCTTTACATAGGGAAAGCTATCTTTACATAAGGAAAGAGAATTTACTGTACATTAAGGAAACAACATCTGGCTTTCTCATCCAGTAAGCGCGAATACATAAACAAAAAAAAAAAAAAACAAAAAAAACACCGCTGCTCAGGTTGGATCCTCTGAGGAAAGCAGAAATATTCAACATTCGCGATAAGTTGTGTATTTGTATATCCATTACATTATATATACGTTCATTTGTCAACAAGTCAATCAGTTTAACTTAAAATTATCATTGAATTAGTAAAATATTATATATAAATTTATTTACATAATTCTGACAGATCAATAAAGATGCAAGTGCACTTGAACACTTTCCGATACCATATTTGTTGCACTATAAATGCAAGTAGATAACACAATTTTAAAACCAACAATCAGCTCACCATGCGAATAGTGTCCTCCTTTATGGTGCTGTGTTGGTTTGTTTGTTAACATAGGACCACCACACAAAAATACTACAATTATGACGTCTTTTATTGCACGACTAGATTGAATTTGCATCAGAAAATTTATGTCCTTGATTAATATTGAGATGTGGCGTTTAATGGGCTCATATTTTCTTGTCAAGGAAATAAATAATACATCGAAAACAAATAATTTTCCCGAGTTTCGGGTGGTGCCCTTTGGTAGAGCTCCCCAGCGCTTGAGGTAATACAACTACCTGAACGAATTCAAAGTAGCCGCGGCCACTAGAATACTGATTACGTCACAAGGTCAAGTTGTGCTATGCGTAGTGTTAGCATATTAATGAGAATATTTGGTTTGGGGTGTAGGCGCCTTCTCCTTAGTGCCGTGCCAATAATTATCAAACGAATCACACCCTATGCACATCCTGATCTGTATCAGCTAGGACAATGGGATATAGCACTATCGTCTCGAGCTGTTGATTTCCTGTAATACATTCATGATCTCTGTGACTAGAGAGCACATCTGCAGCATATACACATACATTCTTGTCTGGTTGGCATTTCGTCACATATCGCATAGCCACGCCGATCATCCAGAGATAGGGGCTTAGATGCGTCTTCGTCTGATTCAAATCAAGATCTATTTGTCAGTATGTAGATCTGACATTCACCAATGTTACATTGACCTTAGGAGATCTGACAGGCAGCGATGTTACGTTGATTTTAGGATTCACCAAGCACTGTTAAAAATAAAACGTCATTCGGAACATACTATTGCTAACGATAACTCTCCCTAACACAGACTGCAACGCTTTATCTGATGGTCTACTAAAAATAAGTGAACATGGGATTCCAACGATCACCAGAACATCAACTTGAATCGATGCCTGTCAGATCTACTTATTGATACGTATATCTTGATTTTAAGCAGACTGGGATGCGTCGCTTTCAACCGTATTTTCTATTTCTTCTAGCGTGAATTCCAGCCCATACTTACAATGAACAAGTCCTAGTTTCAAGTGACCCTCCGACACTTTCAAAATTAAATTTGCCCTACGTAGACAAACTCCTTGATGTGGCTGTGAGCTACTTCCAACCATCCGATTTGGGATGCTGGGGTAAATACCATCATGGTGGCCTCTAGCGATAGGTGCAACAGGATATTTTCAAGCGAGATTTATCGCACAATACTCGTAATTTGTAAAAGCTTTTATTTGGGTTTTGCTTAAGCGTTACAATGGCAAATTTAAGTCTGTAAAATCATCATAAACTGTTCCTGTAACAGATTAATAAACCAGCTGTAGATGGCTCGGAAGGCACGGAAATGGTCGCTTAATGCAAGGATGGAGTAAGGGGTCACTTTACACAGTTGGACGGTAACTTTGCAGTATGAATGCTGAATTCGTTTCAAATTATTCACGATTTTCGAAGTGAAATGGGGTTGGGGTAGGGGTGTTAAATGTGCAATTATTAATAGTTATTATTCAACTACAACATATGCGCATCTTTAACAGCAATAGATTTTTAAAAAAAGGAATGCAACTTATAAGACATTTTATAATAGAAGGCCACTTATATGACATCATATATTAAGTATGCCATGGAAACTACACTTTTTAATCTAAATACCAGACAAGGAGAAACGGGAATAACAAGCTCTTTAATAGACGTATGAGATAAAATGTCCCTGACCTTTCGACCAGACGTACGTTGGATACATGAATGAAATATCCCATTGGTTCCCAAAACTTGCTACATACTTGTAAACTCAAATCTGATTTTATCTCTTACTAGTGCCAATATTTTATTTTTTTAGCATTCTTATTTATTTAATATTTCTTTACTTCTCTCTTTTTTACGATCTCGACTTTAAAATAAATAAATAAAAGTTGAATTTTCTTTACATTGTCATTGTTTGGATGGTTTTACATTCCAGTGCCAGCATGGTAAAAATCGATTGTTCTACGTGTGTGACTGTGCGAACGTTTCTCATTGCCCCTCTAAAGAAGACAGAATTAGCTACATACATATGCAACCAATCACGTGGGATAAATTAAAGACTATGACTGGTTATCATAATTACATATTGTATAATACTAAATCTAACTCACGAGCATCTGCTATATTAGACGCCAAAAAAATTCATTGCGGAGAGTGAATACGTATAGTTCATAGGCGGTAGGTAAACGTTGTCGCTTCATAATTCCCTTGCTATATCTTTGCTGTTCCCTTGAATATTTCGATTCCCTATTTATACTTTCAAAAAAGCCTTCCTGCTAAAAAAAAATGGAAGTATACAAGTTCTGTCTTAAGCATAATTGTTTCTAGTGTGTCGTGAGGTGAAATGGAATTTATATTCAGACTGTAAATGTAACAAGTGTTTTTAATACAATTTAACAGTTACAACTAATATATACAAAATGTGGCTTCTTTTTCCCTTTCCTTTGTGTACAAGATAGAAATATGGATAAATAATCATACAACTTGAAAGTGTAAAGTGGAATAAATACATCAATAACATTGTTAGTTTAGGGGAAATGATAAAATTAACTCGAGGAAAAGAGAACCAATAATAAACTTTAATTGAAACTTGACAACTCTAATGACATCAATAGCATCAGCAGCAACATCAACACTACTAACACCATACAACTTAAACAACAACAAAACAAATAATAATAACAACAAAAATTAAACGAGTGTTATCGCGATCATCACCATCGTCGTCGCCGTCATCACATGTCATAATTTTATGTACCTTTTTATTTTGTTTAGCATTTTGCATCTATTTAGAACTCATCAAAATGGTTGCATAATTTTTTGTCTTGAAATTATTGTTCAGAAGTTATCGACGCTTATATATGCATATGTATGATTCCCTGATTACAGACTCAGCATTGGTTATTACAACAAACCTCTACTTTAGTTGAATGTGTGAAATGAAGGATGCTTTGAGATGTAAAGAACTACTATTTTAATTAAGGTTAATTCTTATTTTAATTAACGTTAATTATTATTTTCATGAGGGTGGATGTACAATACAATTATTATAATGCTTTGATCTGTGCGTTAAGTATTTTTACTGAATTCATAAACGCTGTTTGGACAGACGTGTTCGGCATCGCATCTAATAATACAAAATAGCCTCTTATAATAAATATGCATGAAGTACGGACCGCTGGTTTTAGAAAAATACAAATTTAAAACTTTACATGTTTATTGTTGTTGTTTTTTTTTTAAATGTCAAGCTTTGCACCGACCACAGGAGTCTGCAGTTTTATCAATAAAGCACGACGAAATTTCTGACAACATGAAATCACCTTATCGGTATTATAATTTAACACAAGGAATGCAAGCGTGACCACAACCCTCCGCTCGATTCGACTTTTCTCGCGCGTCTTTTATCGCTTCAGAATAGCAAGAAGACTGAAAAACTACACATATCCAATCAAAAAACAGTAACGTACCAACGCATCACTCTCGGACGACCATCGCATGAATCCAATCCGGCGAATTAACCTTTATTTTCACCATTACGGTCACAAACCCTGTAAAACAGAACTCATTACAGGAAGTAGCCCATTTCTACCAGTTTCTACCCTGCAGTGAATATGCGTTAGGGTCTAATAATCGTTCCGAACACGGCGCAGAATCGGTTCTCTTTTAATACTAGGTAAATTTAATAATGCGGACTCCGTCAATTAGTTGAATTTGCTCAGAAAAATGAATGCATCACGAAAATGTTATTTACAGTATTATATTACTACTATTTTCAAAAGTTGTAAAAAAAAAATGCTCTCACTCTGCACATACATGAATGCATACATAGTTACTGATAGCGTTCAGACTCTCCTCGCATTGTATACACATTAATCCTGATAATTTTAGTATTTTGTATTACCTGCATCATCTGTCTGTCTCTCTCTCTCTCGCGTGTGTGTGTGTGTGTGTGTGTGTGCGCGCGCGCGCGCGCTCGTGTGTGTGTGTGTGTGTGTGTGTGTGTGTGTGCCACTGTGACCCAGTTGGTACAGAGTCTGATAAATAATGCACGGGTTCCCGAAATCAAGGCCACCCTCATCCGGCTTGTGTGCGTTCCATTGGGAAAGCACTTATCTATTATTTTCAAAGATAAGCTAATGTCGTAGTCCATTTATCTGTTTAAGTTTGCGCTTCTCCACAAATGTTTCTTGTTCTTCAATCACCGCTCTCTCTCTCTCTCTCTCTCTCTCTCTCTCTCTCTCTCTCTCTCTCTCTCTCTCATATCTACCTATGCAGAAATAAGCAACGTATGTTTCATGAACATGTATGTTACCTGGATATGGGACAGAAGGGAAATAAGAATACCTTTAAGATATTTTCAAATAAAACTTAAGGAAAATGTGCAACCTCGTTTTACGTTGGTACCTTAACTGTAACGCCGTGCGCGTAGAGCACCATCCTGATACTAATATTAGCACCTGTCAGAAAACAATGGAAGAGGATATTTCTTGCTGTCAGTCTCAACATACACCAGAAAGGCAATGTGATGATAATTACCGCACAGTGTCAAACAGAAGTGTCAATGCAGGTCGTGAAACAAACACTGACGGCGAAGGACAGGAATGTGCAAAGGGTACTTGTTCTGCAGATGCACGTACCGAGGGCGATGGTCAAGTTAGGACTGACAAAGCAAATCAGTATATTTCAGAGCGTCCTTCAGGCTCTAGGCAGACAGACTTAGTGGACTGTCCATTTTCGGTAAATGCTTACATCAGCAAACTAAGGTTGAACAATGAAAAATGCTTATAGGTTTCACCCGAAGCTGGATCACAGCTGCTAATAGCACACTCAGGCTTATTGTATGCTAGAGTCTCAGCCTGGATGGATAAAGATATAAAAACATCCGCTTCCTGGTCAAATGTCTACAAACTGGCACACGCTTTCCTTACCAGTGATGAACACCTCGACATGTGCAGAAATTTATTTGAAGTGGAAATCATTTCCAAAGAACAAAATAAGTTCTCTTCTAAGTTATTAATGTGGTTGTTGGAGATGAACATCCAGACGATAGAAAGTGATATCAAGCAGAAACAGTCAGAAAGCTACCAGGGCATGCCAGTAAATCTGTCAACTGGGGCGGCTAACTTCACACCAGCTGCCACAGGAAAGTTACGGTATATCGCTGGAGCGTGCATTCATAAGATCAAAGATCGGTTACGGCAGTGTGTCATCAGAAATACAGGACGAATGGACGAGGGATCCAAGTTGCAGAGGAGAGTGGACTATCTGAAACAGCAATTATTGCAGAAACTTCGCATAGACGAAGAAGAAATAACCACTAGAACGAATCTGCCACAAAGTCTATCAGAAATAGAATACGGACAAGGAAAATCAAAAGTTCTAAGTCATGTGAGGGACGAGGTTTTTATGTTCTTTGGAAAGTTGAACAATTTCATTCAATCGAAGTTGACAGAAGGCAGTTTTCATCTCCATGGATCAAAGATCCATACATATATTGGAGGAAAGGTTTTCACTAATGCTGACCTAATTGCATATTGGCTGGACCTTTTCCATACAGACCATATAGATTGTGATTTGGACGTGGACGATGAAATCTTTACAGGGTTTTTGATTGATTTATATGAAATGGTTTCGGGTCATTTCTTGAAGATTGCCTTTGTGGATGGTCTCAAGGCGCTGAAAGAATCAATTCCGAGGAAGAAGAGACAGGCGCTCCGACCAAAACTGCAGGCCCTAAATGAAAGCAGAACACTGAAACGGAAGTGGGTCGTTTCAACATCCTTCCAGTGTAATATCTGCGAAGGAGAATGTGTCGACAATCCACAGATTTCCAAGGAAAATAGTATTGCATGTGACAGCTGTAACTTGTGGTCCATTTCGGATGCGTTGGACTGACCGGAAATGAACAATTCATCAAACGCAAAAACTCTGTCTGGAAGTGCCAAACATGTTTGATGAACACTTTGAAAGGCAAAGGAATGGACAAGGGAAAAGGCAGAGGAAAGAAATCGAAGATTTAAAACAAAAGTAATGAACCTCAACCATCAGGAGAAGAAAAAAAAAAACAACAAATATGTAGGAATTCACAAGAATTCGTGTGATGATTTGTAATTGCAAAATATTGAAATCGTGTCATTAATTATTGAGAAATCGCACACCACATTATAAAATAACATTATTTTTCTGACACATTGGACTCAGTCACGCTCATAATAAATATGCTGTGCAAGAAGTTGGTGAAAACCATTAAACTTGAACCTTATTTTATGGAGAGAAGACTATTGAAATCGGCTCACCTACTCTGTGTGTGTGTGTGTGTGTGTGTGTGTGTGTGTGTGTGTGTGTAAAGTTCATGCAATGTATAGTTATATGCAGATATTTCATAAAACTTTTATGAAAATTGCGTTTATGAATTTTGTTAGCAGATGGATAGTAGACACTAGTTTTCAAAACCTTTGACCTTGAAATTAATGAAAGAATGTTGACTGTGGAATTGTTCACTGAAAAAAATAATAAATACGAAATTTCTTTTGAATTCTTTTGTTGATATATGGAAAACAGTTCTTGGACTTAATGCAAGTGCAAATAAAGTGCAAAATATATGTAGTGACTTTGTATTTCTGGGTCAGGCAAGAATGGTTCCAAAAATTCTACGTTGTAAAATTAATGTAATTAGGGAACTAGGGCTAAGACATTTCTTGTACTGAGTATTTGTTGGATACTAAAGACAATTAATATATTCAGCATTCATCACTGTAATGTTTCTTAAAGACATGTGATTGTTTTGTTGACGATAACTTGACCAAAAGTAATATACATGTGTTACAGTTGCACGCATGTTTCTTCAATAAACGATGCCACCAGTAGACATTTAAACATTGACTGATCCCATCGATGACAAGACATGTCGATTATCACATGCCTCATATATACATGCATACATACATACATACATACATACATACATACATACATGTGCGTATTGGAGAGAGAGAGAGGGGGGTAGTTTTGAAGATTGAATATTGTAACCTTCCCGGACCTTTGACAGAAATTCTTCAGGTATCAGATGAACTATTACAATTTCGGTACAAATCTTTATATCAATGGCACGAGCAAGGTATTAAACAGTGAAATATGCTTCTCTTTCCTCGCCTTCTTCACTGTCGTCGTCATTATTAACGATAGTAAATCTCTAGTAAATAATATTGTATTCACAAGTGTTTCTTCTTTCTCATCGTCATACATTATAAATTTATCATTCGCGGTCCTTTTTTTATCATTCACCACCACCATGTTTTTCACCTCATCATCATCAATGGTATAATTATCAGGTAAAGTATCATTTGTATCTCTCTAACGTCAGTATTACCATAAATGCTAAAGATAAGTAATTTCTTCATTCATAATCAGCCTTCTCTCTCTCTCTCTCTCTCTCTCTCTCTCTCTCTCTCTCTCTCTCATCATCGGTAAACCATACAAGAATCATTTTGTTCTCTCTCGCATCGTCATTAATTGTAACGTATCGTATTACGTATTGATTTTCTCCGTCACAACTATTCTCTCTCTCTCTCTCTCTCTCTCTCTCTCTCTCTCTCTCTCTCTCACACACACACACACACTGATTTCATGTTGTCAGAAATTTCGTCGTGCTTTATTGATAAAGCTGCAGACTCCTGTGATCAGTGGAATAAAGCAACAGCTTTTCTCCTTTCCTATTGTTCATTTTTTTCTCTCTCTCCATCATCATCATCATCATAAATAGTACATCTCTCATACAAGTATAATATTTTCTTCTTCACTATCATTTTCTGTTATGCAAAAAACTCAGTACAACAGATGATCTTACCAGGTGGCAACCTCTAGAAAGTCGATCAAACACATTTTTCAATCTTCCGGGTCCAGCATCCGTCTAGGCTTTAATATTTGAAATGTAATGACGTCATCAACCTTTATTTGTACTATCCGAACTTTAACTACATATTTCTGTTCTGGAAATTTATACAAAAATTATCAAATGATACAATCTGAAATAAAAAAACAAGTTAATTAGTTTCATGACGTTATTTAGCCCGTGGTAGAAATGGGCTACTTCCTGTAATGAGTTCTGTTTTACGGGGTTTGTGACCGTAATGGTGAAAATAAAGGTTAATTCGCCGGATTGGATTTATGGGATGGTCGTCCGAGAGTGATGCGTTGGTACGTTACTGTTTTTTGATTGGATATGTGTAGTTTTTCAGTCTTCTTGCTATCCTGAAGTGATAAAAGACGTGCGAGAAAAGTCGAATCGAGCGGTGGGTTGTGGTCACGCTTGCATTCCTTGTGTTAAATTATAATACCGATAAGGTGATTTCATGTTGTCAGAAATTTCGTCGTGCTTTATTGATAAAACTGCAGACTCCTGTGCACCGACTTATCTGTTGCTCCCAATGGCGATAGCTCCAGATGTGTTACTCAACATATTTCTGATACTGTATGAACCAACGCAGAGTGTATACCTCATTGCGCGCAACTGAAGTGGAACGGATAACACGAACCTTGATCTGGCATCAGATCTACGCTTTCAAATGTTTAGTGCCCGCCATCTTCACTAGCCAAGGTTCGTCGATCCACTCCTTTCAAGTTTCATGTCAAACCTTGGCATAATGAACTTGCCGAAACAGTGGTTTAAACAAGTATCCTCTTGTGGATGGAAAAGTTACTGTTTTTATCAAGCGATGTCAATTGATCAATGAAAAGTACTCGCCATTTGATCTATCAGGTATTCAGTATGGTGGCTTCCATCGTGTCCACATACCCTGGCTCGAAAGAATTTAATTATAGACACTTGCATGCCAAAAGTGTCGATATCTGCTGAGGCAGCTTTGATTATTCACAACAATCATCTTATGTAAATGTGACAAGCAATCTGATTGGATCAGTTTCTTTACATTGCATCCTGTCAGATAACGGAGCTGTGGATACTGTTTCGGTTAGTTATACATATATATGCAACGGATCCATATGGAATGAAGTGGATCGAAGACCCATGGCTGGTGAATATGGGTGTCTTTGTGATTTGAGCAGAAACGGTATAAGGATCTGATTAGAATTAATATTATGCTGAGATCAAACCCAGCTTCGATTTTAAAAGCGTTTATAAAAAAAGACAAGTTTGCAGAAAGACTAAAGATGTTGGTCAAAATTAGCAGTAATGTTGAAACGTTCATAATTTTACGGGTCCATTTATGAACAAAGTACCTCTACGTTTCTTGAAGTTCACATTGAACTAAATTTACGCCCTATGTATAAAGGTATGTGACGCAAAATATATTCTGTTGATTTTTAGAACATTTACAGTTGTATTTCTTTTTCTATATGTACCTTAACCAATGGTGGAAAGTTTCATTTGATAGCATGATCGGATTATGCCATTATTGATAATAATAATAATAATAATAATAATAATAATAATAATGAGGACTTTTTATAACGCCTAATCTTTAGCGCTTTACAACATTAGACAAACATATATGATGATATGATTAAAAAAAAAAACAAAAAAAACAAACAAAAAAAAATAACAAAAATAACAAAAAATTAGAAAACAGAAAACATGCTGAAAATATTTATGGTAAGGATACATTATTAGGTCTTTAGGTCTGTTCTTGCAGTCGAAATAGGTGAGTTATAAGAGCGCTCTTGAATGAGATCACTGTATCTTTGTGTCTAGGTTCAGTGGGCAATTCGTTCCACGTAGCTGGGCCCTGGTATGCAAAAGAACGTTGTCCATATGATTTAATTTTCATAGTGGGAATAATGAGAATACGAGTGTCAGAAGAGGAGCGTAAGTATCTTGCTTGTGTGTACACATGGGTGAGGTCGGATAGGTATGTTGGACTGGAGCCCGTCAGTGAAATATAGCACAGAGAACAATATTTGTGTTTGATTCTGGATCGAATGGATAGCCAGTGTATGGTACAGAGCAGGGGGGAGGTGTGCTCTGAACGTTGTACTCTAAGGATGATCCGAGCAGCTGTGTTTTGAACTTTTTGAAGTTTCTGGAGTAGATTGCTGCGTAGCCCCCACTTTGTTGAGGGTGGGTTGTAGTGGATATTGGTTATCGTTATCTAGAGCGTGATCGCCTTCGGTGTTATTGCCCGGATCGAGTAAATATCAATATAAAGGGTGAAACTTATAGGTGGAATAGATAGAGATCTGAGCAGATATATAAAACAGAATGACATGAGCCCCCGTACACGAAAAAGACAATTTAATCAATTACAGAAACAACCGTGACAATGCATTACATTAGGAAGATACACTTCTTTTTGAAATAAATCATTCACCGAATTTCAAACATAAATATACTTATATATA
>JAECUM010040471.1:0-24301 GCA_016617855.1 Megalonaias nervosa | reverse complement strand
ATGCCCCATCATGCCATGCGACGCTTGATTGTGTATGCCTATATAAGTTATACCTGCAGAAAGGCATATGAGCAGATTGTGACCTAGAACAATTGAATAGAACTGCATTATTTTTCAGGCATGGACATTATTTTTGCTGATGTTATGTTCCCGTATTATCTTGACAACAATGATACACTTGTAATGATGCATTGATGTACTGGACGTGCTATAACGTCACAGGAAGCAAGAAAATGAGCAAAATGTCAAACATTATTTACTGTAAGAAAATAGATCGTGGTAATCCAACTGCTCTCTAACGTCGCAGATTTAAATATGATCAGTCAATGAAACTTATTTGAATTCATGCAATGGGATGAGGACGTATACTGAAGAGTTAGTGTAATCTTTTAAGCATCGCTTCAATAGGAAGTGAGAGATATTATAAAATGAGACTGCGCTTTTAAGCATAAATACAGTATATATATTTCACCTTGTCATACAAAGAACGAAATATTTCAACTCAGGATCTTATAAGAATAAACACACAAAAGAAAACGTTTTTATTTTTGTAAAAAAAAAATGTTATTAAATTCATTTAAAAATGTTACCATAGACTATGAAAGATCAAGAGTTGAGGAACTAAATTTGAAGAAACTGTTACGAGAGCAGAGGAAAAGGAAAATATGCTTTAGCCACTAGTTTTAGCTAAGCAGCAAACAACTGGAGATTAGGTAATTACCATTAGAACAATAAAAAAACCAAAACGAAATAAAGAGTGAATATGAAACAAAAAAAAAAATGTGCAACCCCCTAATAATTTAATTTTTAGAGCATATCTCTGCAGATAAAGTAATCATCAAACTATAGGCAGTGAAAGGAAACTTTGCTTTTCATGACCGTGGTAATGACTGCTCAGAACTTAAAATTTACTGTAATAGATTACACATGTGTAAACATTGAAAATTTGAAAATCAAAGATGTAGAATAGAAAGAAACGAAATAATATATATTTTGATAACTACTAGAGAATTCAAAGGATATGCTTCCTGAAGCAGCCGTGTTTGAATACATTGACTGCATAAATGTGAAATATGTCTAACGAGCAACATCACTGAGTAATAAAATAATTTATATACTGGATACTTAATTATATTTGTCAAAAAATTTTAATATTGATGAGAGTATTAGGCTACTGTAATACCACTGACTTTGAAAGATACCACATTGGTAAATGTAAAGCACATTCAATTGCATACATTTTTAATTTGTTAGCAAATATTTACCATGCTTCTAGTACATTTATATGGGCTTTGAAGGTACGAAATTCAAGCCATGATTGATTAATATGTAATCCAAAGGTAACTATTGTATTAAAATCGACACACGTTCAATATATCCATTTATCTTTGTGTTATATTGATGACATAATTAGTGATTAAAAAGTCACGTACAATCCTCAGGTCTTATTTCAACACAGCATGGTCCCGAATTCAACTCGAATGTCTAATCCTCACTTTCAACGACATGATCGTATATACGGCTGAAACGGTTATACATAGTTCACTAGCATCTAACATCATGTTAGTATCATTACCAGGCCGACTTGATTTATTTCAACATTAGTGCAATTACAAGTTGTTTAGAAATAATTGAAATATTTCTATTCTTAATCTCCAGTATAAACATCAATTTGGTCATATTGTATTAAAATGTGACTGTTATGATCAACTTATTAGGTTTCTGATAATCGTTTCCTACATTTTCTGTTGACTGCTAACCTTAGTCATCAAAAACGAAATTAAACACCTAGGATTCTCGATAAAAACGATATTTCTCCAGATGTGCACTGTTACATGGAATTTCCATAATGTCCAAGGTTGTCGCTCCATCCGATGATGACGAATACAGACTGTGGTTTGAGTTTACACCCATTAGCAATCTGTTATTTTTTCTTTTTGTTTTTGTGGGGTTGTTGGTCTTATTTGTTGTTTTTATTTGAAACTTCCGTCACTATATATTCTCGGAGTATCGCCTGTAACAGGTTAAAGTATTTCGGTGAATCATATCAAAGAATGTTTCAGAGGTATCAAATTATTTTGATAATTTCTACTTTTGTTTGTTGTGCCGTTGAGCATCGTTCGAGTATTCTTTGTTTGAGCTGTCTTGTACAATACCTATGTACCATTTTCAACTGTATATTTTTCGTAAATCCATATTTTATAAGTACTTTTTACAGAAATAATAAATGTTATAAGGTTTCGAGAATTCATAAATAAAAGATCCTGGGTGAAATAAACCTCTGCTGATATATAGAGAAAATATGAATGAGAATATCTTGAACTTGGTGCAAAAGGCACCAAGATGTACGTCCGAAAATCATAATTTCAGTACGGATACTTATCCAAATCAGTCGTATCATTTAAGGAAAGAAAAGGTTTAGCAACCAAAATTATAAGTTGCCTCCTCTGCTTATAAAACAATGAATTATGTCACGAAACGACATGCTGACTTGAAAGATCGGCTAATCTAAAGCTTCAAAAGTTCCACATCCATTTGGGTAATATGGTATTGTGGACTACTTGCAAGAAACCTATCACATGGGTGTCAGAGTTTGACAAAGGAATTGCTCCAATGACTAGGAATAAGAAGCAAAGCTGAATATTGGATTGTCAGATGGAATAGACTCTTTACTAGAATGCAGTATAGCACAAATCTTAGAACATTTTATGGCATGTCGGCAGGTAATATTATTATTTATTTAGGTTATCATAGTTTACTACTCAGTTTCTTCATTTGTGTCCGTGGTTTAATATTTCTATATGGTGATGCCGGTGAAAACAACTAACTTCTAATACCAATATTGCTGCTTATGTAATTATGCACACAAAGTACAATTAAATTGTATTATTACTCATTCAGTCATCATTAATAGCAAGCATACCCTTCTAAGTACATAATTGCAAGTGTTACAGATAGTGTTGTCAATAAAGCTATCGTGTTTGCTATTTTCATGTTGTAAAACAGCATGTTCTAGAAAATGAAAAAATTATGTTATTAAAATTCTAGTCGATAAGAAAATTTATACTGCATTAGGAAGTATGAAATATAATTAATTTCGTGTCCGCATATTCTGAATCTCGCAAATTGTATCAATTGTAAACAATTGCCATCGAATAGCTCCGTTCAGATACTTGCTTTAACCTCTATGTGCCCTTTTAAATTCAGTGTTTTCGTTGCTGTTTCTTGTCTTCAAATGTTTTCTCAGAATGTGGGACTGTATACGATTCTCTCACTGTATCAAATGCACCTTTATGATTAAATTAAATCTAACGTAAACTTAGTATATAACCTTTAAACCGCCCTTTTCACAACGTTCGGTAAACCTTTCCTCAGGATAGCTAGTCTATAATTGTTATTAGTCTCAATGTTATTTACAAGTCTTGAAAAAGAAGGAAAATTTGTTTTTAAGACCCAATGCATATATCTATCTATCTATCTATCTATCTATCTATCTATCTATCTATATATATATATATATATATATATAGAGAGAGAGAGAGAGAGAGAGAGAGAGAGAGAGAGAGAGAGAGAGAGAGAGAGAGAGAGAGAACTACTTAATTCGATTGTCAGATAGACAGACAGGCAGAGGAACAGAGGCAGAGATAGTTACATCCATATATAGATTTATATCTACCAGTCGGAATATATATTGAGAGACAGAAAACAAAACTAAATATACTATTCTTCATTGTTAACTCAAAGATGGGCTGGCACCTATCGAATTACTGTTTGACTTAACTATTAGAATGGAGATTATATATCCATTACGTTGGACATAATTACATAATTTAGGGCTAGTATGTTCCAGCCACGTATTAAGTTTTGTTGACCCAAACTACTTGTGAAATCTATTAAAATCATATTGAGCAACGCCATGAGATTTTAATTACAGTTAGTGAAAATAGCTCCAGGCATTTTCTGATCGAAGGTCGTAAATTGCACAACAAAATGTGAAATGGTACCGGATGAAAATAAATATGTATATTCACCAACTTCAAATGGTACAATATAAGCTAACGTAGATATGGTAAGGTGTGAAATGGTATCGAATGAAAATATGTATGTAGGCTCACGAGACTGAAATAGTAGAACAAATGCTAATATAGATAAAATATACAGTTAATTTCAAAGTAAGCGTTTGATGGAAAGGAAATCTCTCCCTCAGTCCTTCTATCTTCAATCCATCTGTATATCATCCCATCTGCTCATCCTACTACAAACACACACACATATACCTATAAATATATCTGTTGACTATGTAGTTGCATCTGTCATCTTGTCTAAGAATAAAAAAAAAACTTATTGATCAACCAACTAAGAAAGATTATCGGGACTGAAATGTTAAAGCTACGTTTTCCTACAACAGAGCTGAAGTAATAATACGTGTGAGCGTTTTGTAGCTTAAGACTACTGTCTGACCAAAAACACATTTATTACGGGAGGAATCCACCCGGAACATCCAGTGGAGATTGTATAACTTTTGGAATTTCTAATTTTCTTAATAGCATTGATTCCTTTAAAGTGGCGTTTCTATTTTAAATTCTAGAGGTTCATTTCAAGGTTGTAACGCAGTGTGTTGTACTGTTTGGTTTGTTTTTTAATTGAATATAATTAACTTTATTCCAAAACAGAATAGACTTAGGTCTGGAAAGATTTTTTCTCGTGGTGACGCTATTACATTAGATGCACTTGCCTACTCTTGGTTTGGTCAACGTGCGATGTAATTATGAATTATCTATATAAAGTAACATAATGCAGAAATGTCTAATAACACTTTTAAACCTTTAATTGTTTTCAAAATAGTTATATGTAGATTTCATCAAATTATAGGAATATGAAAATGCTGACACAATTAAAAAAATAATTTTCCATTTATAGACAGTATTAAAAGTACGAATTCAGAGACAAATACAATATCAATCTAAACATTTGAAGGGGTTTATTTTCGAGTTATCCAGTATCGTCCACCTCGGGGAGCACTGTCAAAGTTTAAGCTGTGGTTAGCCACTGCATAACTATTCAGAACTTGTTTATTCAATGAGTTGAATATATATATATATATATATATATATATATATATATATATATATATATATATATATATAGAATACAACTAGTTTTGGGCAAGTAATCCTAATGCTTAGTTCCCCTCTAAAACAGTGTTAAAATAATATTACGAGTTGTTTATGTTATAGCTCAGGGCTACTGTCCGACCATCATAATCTACCAAGATCGTCCATTTCAGCGTCCAGTTGAGCGCATTGAGTTTTGGAAATCCTTGTGTTCCTGAAAGTTCAGTGACGTTTCTATTTTCAGTACGAAATTCTCACTTTCAATTTGAAATGGCAATGTGGTGATTGATTTGGTTTACAGTTGGATCTAATAGTAATATTGCATGACAGAACATAATTTTGGTCCGGAACAAATATTCTGGTACTGACACTTTTTACCGTGGTCACACATGCACTGCGCATGGTTTTGCGGACCCGCGAATTATATATGAATTAATTATTCACACTCGATTAAGTAAAAATAATATCTAATAATACTGTGTGAAGCTTTACTTTTCTGGGCCTAAATATTTGCATTCTGATTTTATCAATATACATGAATACTAAAATACTTACTGAGATAAATAGTTCCAGGAATACTTTAATGTCAGGGTGCGATACCATTCAGGTATCCAGAGGTGTGTGTTGGAATTTTGTTAGTACGGCAAGTGTCTTGGCAGTTTAGTTCATTATTGGCAAGCGTAAGTGCTACCAATGATTAATTTGATTCTTATATAAACATCCTCCACACTGAACCACGAATGGATGTCTCTGTTGAAGCGAACTGCTCTGACATTTTCGCCTGACTTGGAATTATCCAGTCTGAGCTTCGTTTGTCCCTAGAGTTCAAATACCATGGGTGCTTAAGAGGTGAAAAAGCACACAGGAATAATGGTTGTTGGCATCACAAATATATCGACTTATGTCTTGAAATATTAATAACATGTAGGTACATCGTTGTTTTCCTTTTTTAAATAGTACTCAAAAGCATCCAGTTCTCTGTCAACTAATATTCTTCATTTGTTATTGTTTTTCTTAACGTGTTTATGAGGTCTCAGTGGTTTGCGGCATCTCTTCTTGCCTCGTGTTTGGCGTGACGAAGAGGACGAAACAACATCTTTTCCAGAAGTGCGAAGCGAGTTTATAGGAGTGTCTCGGAAACCCAAAATTTCTTGTCCAAGTTGGAGCGATGCATTTGCTTCATTTCATAAAGACAAGTTAGGATATATTTTGTGCCTAATCATGTCCCGTATAAATTATTGTCCTTGCTTCAAAGCTGCATCGTTTAAGGCATCAAATATTGGAGTCACCATCTGTTTTCACAATGAGTTCAACCGTGCAAAAAAGTTGATGTAACATTTGGATTAAACAATAAATTGCTTCTAGAACAACTTCATGGTATACATCTTAGATCTGTTTTTGCAATTCACTGGATACTTTTTTCGAAAATGTAGTTTAAGTGTGACGATTGTTTTCGACAGTAAAATATTGTGTCCAAGATCTCCTTTCTTGCTAATAGTGACAAGGACAAAATACTACTTACTGACAGGGACATAATAATCACGTACAAATTATCGTAAAAGGTGATCATTGTTTACAAATTCCTTGTAAGCAGCGATGGTAAAATCCACGTTGAAAGGAACGATTATCACCAACGGAGAAGCTGTGTTTCCCGCGAAAGTGTACACGACGGCAACCTAGGACGTGATGCTGAGCATTAAAATAATATCCTGTATAAAGTTTTACAATGTATGTGGCCATTTAAGGATCGATCGTGATGATCATTTTAATCCGTGTCTTCTGGCATTTGTTCTTTCAGGATTTCGACGATAAAATGTTTTGTACCTCGTTAAGTTTGTCTAAAGAAAGACTAATGACTTCCTCCAACTCTACATCCCACCCAGCTTCCTGATCCAACTAAACTATCACATTATAAGTTCACAAACACAGTTATTCAGAACTCGATGACTCTTTTTTCTGAGGAGTCAATTGTTGTGTGTATATCCATTTGGCAAAGTTAAAATTCCGATTGCTGCACCGATGACATAATATACCACAAACGTTAGGCAGAAAAAGACGACTTTTGATACATTCCGTAAACTATGTAATACACCTGCTCGGTTTGCACTTTTGATTCTTCTTCTTCTTGGGAAGTTTTATCTTCTACTTTGAGTTTGTGGCAGCACAACCACAACCGCTTATTATTTTCGTCTGACTTTATTTTGGCCTTCTGAGCTTCAGCATTGTATCCCATTTTAAAAGTGTGCTAATAATGATGCCTCCAATAGATCCACTTCCACCATGATTCAAAATGATTTATGAGCATCGAATTTTGCAATCGCCAATTGTGACAACACAATTTAATGTTTTTCAAAATGGCTTTTTTGTTTGAAGAGGTATGTGAATGATGCTTTTGTTGCAATTGACGAGCCATCAAAGCAAACTATAGCAACACTTATTTAAGACTAGCGCATTCTCAACATTTTTAATACGGTTGGTTGTTTGTGCTGGTTATGTCTCTGCTGCATGGACTGTTCATGAAGTAACCAAAATGAATATGCTAGCAAAAGAAATCCAAGACATGCGATCACTACGTATGCACCACACGTCGTCAAAACTAAATGGAATACAATCGTCTTGTGGAATCAGTTCTTTAAGTTTTAAACCCTCTAATTTACTTACTTCTACGGAATTTGTTGCAACACCGATGACAAAAGTCGTGTCACAGTAAGCGTCACATCCACGCAATGAATTGTGTTGTCACAGAATTTCCCGAAAATCAGCTTTGTTAAACTGTTTAAATATAAATAGTTTCAAAATAGAGAGATCATAATGAGTTTCGGTTCACATCCATCTTGACAACTATCTGAAAATGATAAATAAATGTAGATTCTGAATGTACTCTTCTGAACTAGTCAATCACAATAATGTCTTGCCTTTGGATGCAATATTCAAACGGTTGTTAAATGGTATCTGAATGTACGGATATCGAAGAAATTCTGCCGTTGTCTTATCTCAGGTCACACGTCGCGATGTAGTTTCGTCATTGGGCAAAACTTTAATATTATGTGTTGGGTTTTGTTTTACATTTTGTTTACATCACTAATATCGTCCTAAAGGCTTCCAATTTTCCGTTCCGCATCATTTCTAGGTTATTGTTTTCGCTTTTCTCAGTTTTGAACAAACATTGTATCAGTAACAACGGCTAATACATAGATATGATCCAGGATGTATGATAGATTATTCTCGGGCATGACCTTCTCTCTATAGACTATTGTATACGCTTTATTAATTGTTGAAGCTACCTTCAATGCATCCAGATATATTTGTCTTATTCGTCCGCGAAAAATGTCCACGTCTGATAGGTAATATTGCTATATTTCTTCTTTAAACTCAAAATGGTCTGAGGAGTGCTTTGCTATACATATAATGTTTCTAGTGAGTGAATACCGCCAAGGTCGTAATAAGAAAACTGCCATTTGTTTTCAGATTCTCCCGGTGAGAACTATAGGAGGGGATATTTGTTCATTTACAGAAAGAGACCCATACCTATAATGGTTTTTTATAAGCAAGACAAATAGACGTAACTGATAGAATAGAGGAAATATCCACCTCAATAAATTAAGCAACGTAAACGAGGCACTGCAAGAAAGAAAGAAAGCAGAAAATGGACGTGTGTAGACGTGCTTTGAAATTTCATTGTGATTCTGATTTTGCAAGAAAATATCAATGTATATATATATATATATATATATATATATATATATATATATATATATATGTATGTGTGTGTGTGTGTGTGTGTGTGTGTGTGTGCGTGTGTGTGTCTTGATTTGTTTTACTTTAAATATGGATGAATGCTCAAACACAACCACTCATAAACACCTAGCAGGTGGAGTGGATTAAGTTTCTCTTGATTTCGTAATCATTAAGTAATATTTCTTTTCTAAGGAATATTGGCCGCCATGAAAACGACCGATGGCGTTTCTTTGAGCACCATAAACGTTACGAACTTAAGAGCATCAACACTAATTGCCTTAGTACTTTCTTACCATGAAATTCTACTCCTGCTGCTGTGACTGCTTTAGTGGTAGCATTAGGATCTGTTATTGCTGGTGTCTGGATATCTGAAACATTTATCACATGAACAATAAACATGTTACAAAATGTACTGCAGCAAATTCACCGTTTTGTTTTACTCCAGTCCTTCAGTTCAGAGTTACCTCTTATCCCATTCTTCATCTCTCTTTCAGTCTTATTTCTCCTTTTTGTTGCCGTTGTTACATAAATACTTATTCTTTTCTGTCTTTTTTTCTGAAATCATTATACACCGATAGTGGTGGAAGAGATGATTGCAATATTGCTGTCTCAGGCAACAAATCTTGCGGAAACAATAGGCAATCAACAAAAGTTATATTTAAATAATCATCATCTGGATAGTTTTTCATACAATAAATGAAACATGTGTTATATATATATATATATATATATATATATATATATATATATATATATATATATATATATATATATATATATATATATCGCTTAACCGGCTTGAGGCAGCTGTCCCGGGCTTATGTGCCCTTTTTCATGATATGTATGCTTTTTGTCTGTCTTCGTCTGCGTTATTGTGTTCATCATGCATTGGCTGTTCTATTCGAATGTGTTTCTTCATCTTCTTGTTTTGGAAACGAGAAAAATTTGACTTTTTCTCAGATGTCTTGCTCCACTGCTACAACTTCCTTTGTTCTTGAACAAACCGCCATCACGTGATACTCGCCAGTCCACCCGTTTATGCTATGATGGACGGTCATTAATTGTGTTAAATGACCACTCCTTGGCTCTCCACTCTATATTGTGCATTAGACTAAACGACCTGGGACTACATTCATCATTCCATAACTGTAGTTTTGGAAATCAACATAGCTTCCATTTCCTCAGCATGATATAGTCACTTATGTGTTCAAAGTGCCGTTAAACCACCCAAACAGCCGGTCATCCAACGATGTTTAAGAAAACATCGTACTAGCAATGATTAATTGTTTAATTGATATTCCATTGCCTAATGCGTAGATGTCAGCCAGGCGAACGCTATTAGGCCCACATGAGGCTTTTGGTCGTGGATTGCTTGGATATTTAGTATAATCTTTGTTTTAAACAATATTCCGCTAATGATGTTTGCAAATTTATTCTTTAGTAGAGGACTCATTGCATTATACTTTTTTGTTTGACATGCACGTTAATACCATACGCGATTCAAAGGATGTATTTGCAAATAATATTTAACGGTGAAATACTGCATCAAATTATTCTGTAACAAAGATTTTAAAATATGGATTAATCGGAAATCTATGAACTCTGACTATATATGTAGCACTCGCCTATATATATCTTTTCGTTAATAAACAGATGGTATCCGATGATCATATAGTAATCAGAAATTCAGACGAGGCGCTGCTGAAGATACGGTCAAATATATCTTTTGCATGCTTGGATCCAAATGAGGACTGTTTCTTACATGTGGATATGATTTATACTGAGCAAGGAACAAACAGCTGTTTATTTCCAGCTGCAATGGCAATTTCCCATTGTAGGATTCGAATAAGTTCTCAGAAGTGGAATGCAACACATCCTATCAGAATCTGCAGAGTTTATCCAGAACATACAACATTATATTTAAAACCAGCATGAGTTTTTGTACACCATACACTATTTCAAAATTACATGCTCCCTAGAAAGATCAAGGTAATTATTTTATCTGATTAAAATTAATTTGTGACAAAATACAGTAATTTAGACTGATTGTAACTTGCTCGGAATTTAAGCAGCAACACCAAGAAAATTTCTACTTACGCCAATGAAAATAATCTACATGCATATGTTCCTAAAACTGGTGCAAAACATTATCACAAAGTATAAAGTTCCATACTTTGCTGAAATTAAACTTTATTGCATCATAATACACAATGTTTAATCACGTCACAACGAATTACTAAAATGAAAATACCGAAAAAAAATTCTCCCAATCGATATATTTTCTCTGTTTCAAATAAGTTAATTATTCATTTACTACTTTCTAATAAGGCCCTGAAAAACTAGATCAATTCATTTTGAAAGGTAAGTCCAATCAATTTGAGAAGTAAAAAATACATATGAACAAAAACTAAAGTTTGCAAAAAATAATTATAAAGTAGGATATTTTCATGTTTCAGATTGAAGTTAACACTGACACATCTTTTGTGAGGGGCACGGAATGTCATGCGGTCTGCGATCCCCATATCCTAACATTTGACGGCCGGTATGTTGTTCATACTGTTATTAATAGTAGTAGTAGTACAAGTAACAGTAGCAGAGTAGTAGTAGTAGTAATATTTCTTTTCTTATTTTGCTTGTCCTTGGTCTTTTGATTATTATTATTATTATTATTATTATTATTATTTCAGTTTAGACACTATATAAGTGTAGTTCACAGGAAAATATATGAGGAAGAGAAACTTCAAATTCCAGCCGAAGATGGAAAAGATGCATCTCCTTAGTTGCCCTGTTTCTATTCGTTTTAAAAAACTTTGTTATGGTCCCAGCAGCACAACACAAGAATGAAAATTACCCGCTGCAAGACCGATTTCAAGCTTTGCTTCTTTCTTTCATCCATATTGTTATCCCTTGTTTGGAGATTTCTCCGTCATTCAAGCATATAGGAGTATAGAATTTCTCTGGACAGTTGTGTTTAGTGTCTGTTTTATAGATGTAAGTTGTTCCTCCTTTTAATGAAGAGCTGATCTTGCTTAGTTCAAATCATTGGGAAACTATTATGTAGTTACGCTGTTATCAATTTTTTATGTGTATCTCTCTCTCTCTCTCTCTCTCTCTCTCTCTCTCTCTATATATATATATAGTTATATATATATATATATATATATATATATATATATATATATATATATAGTATATATATATATATATATATATATATATATATATATATATATATATATATATATATATGTGTGTGTGTGTGTGTGTGTGTGTGACTCTGTGTGTGTATTTTGTCTAATCCACAACTTTTTTAACGTTTCTATAGAAACAAATCATAATAAGTACTTTTATACTCGATGCACCAATAAAAAAGCACGTGAGAAAAATTTAAAACCCTTTTTATTCGTTTCAAAAATATACGAGAGATGAATAGACAAAAGTGAAATATTATCAAAGCATATCCACTGGTATCGATTTTACAGTGGCATTCATAAATATTAAAGTGCATTATTTTTCATTGACATTATGCTATATGTCCAGATGATGATCAAAAGAAAAATTGGGCAGGTTGCTTATGGTAAAGCTTAATTAGACCTAACGATCATATATATATATATATATATATATATATATATATATATATATATATATATATATATATATATATATATATATATAATGTCAAAAAGTTGATTATATACCTTTGAACTAATACGCCTCGGTTCTAAATATACCGATTACAGGTGAAGTAAATGATTAATGCTTAGCATGATGGGATATTTGACACTGCGCATAGATATCAACGATCTGAAGAAACTAATCAATATATATACATGAAAAGATTAAAGACAAGGCACTTTTATAATATACTTAAGTGTGAAATCTAGAGACTGATTTGCAAAATATTTTTCAGATTTTTATAAGTCCTCTATTTTCAGATGAGAAAAATGTATTTTTGTATATACGCCCCTTAAAATATAAGATTTCTCATCACGTCATGAGACTTTTCATTATGTGTGACTACAACAGTTGCACCTTAAACTGCAAACAACGAGTACTTTGCAAGCTAGAACAAATCAATAGAAACTTCATTACCTTTCAGACATGGATATTAATCTTTGAAATCGAAATTTGGCTAGACACTGATCGCGTCTTTCTGAAGATATTTCCCCTTAGTTCCTTGACAACAATAACAAACCCGTTGTGATGCACTGTGAAATGGGACATCAATTTGTTTTCAGATAGGGTCAAATAGTTTACAAAATGACGCAAATGTATTTTACTGCGACAGGTTAGGTCAACTCAGTCCTAGCACTTTTCAAGTCACGTATATTTATATAATCAACCGATTAAAATTAGATGAATTTAAGAGAAAGGGGTGAGGGTGTTCTGCCAAAGAGCGAGTTTAATCTTCAAAGCTCAATTTTGGAGCAAGTTTGATATATAACAGACAGAGAAGTTTATTTTCCTACGTTAATACCGGACATATTTCATCTTGCGGTACCAACAGCTTTTTGTTTTAACTGATGGCTTCGCCACTCGCTAAAATAATACCTTTTTGGTACTAGACAATGAGACATGTCAGATATTAACGTATGAAAAGGAAATATCCCCTTAGTATTAATGAGGAAAATAAAGACGGTATAGACTTGATTTATGATGTGGAATCGGTGCTAAGCACGCCAAGAAATCATGTAGATAGACAGTAAAAGTACAAGTTTGATAGATAGTCATTTATGTGATACAGGTGTAGGAAAACCTGCAGAGTGTAGGAAAAATACAGCTGATTTTTGATTTTGTATCACTAAATGTTTATGAAAGATTTTATCCATTTGATATCAAACCTGTTATAGGAACTGAAAGAGAAAGGCAAAAGCATATTAATTATACTTCACTACGGTGGAACCAATGATTAAACGCTGGAAGGTACAATTTCTGTGTAAAAATTACTACATTCAAGATTAGAATCGTCACTGATAAACAGATCTGAAGGACCACAACATATATGCAAAATACATAACTGAATAGATTCTATACATGATAAAAATTATTAGACATAAAATAGCTTTATTTTCCAGGGAAAATAATAATAATAATAATAATAATAATAATAATAATAATAATAATCCCTTTAATTCCTGATGTACTTTGGAGTACAATGCTTGTTTTACAAAGGGTCGTCATGTATTAAAACGTACAGTATTCGCATTATGTACATGAAAACTCTTGAACTGCATAAGAGAAGGGGCATGAAATACTGAAGGCAATAAAATACGTCAATGTTGAAATAAAATACGCAATTACTACCTTCACGTAAAGTTTTGTTTGTGTTTATAAGCAATCCTGGTTGTTTTATACTTTGGTATCATTAGGTAAGATATTCTGCATTAGAACACCATGGCAGGCAAAACTCTGTAATCATTTCAATTTTGTGTTTTTGGATACTTAGTTGTTATTTACAATAAGAGAACATTATTCGACGGCGCACTTCAAGCACTGGAGTACAAATGTATTCTAATAATGCATACCACATTGTTTTAAATTGCGTATAATAGTTGATTCACTGTATTTAATTCTATTTTTCAATGGCAACCATTTGAGATTTTCAAATAAAGTTTCTCTGGATGTTGCATATCTTTTGTCTTAAATAGTTTTAGTCAGGTTCTTGTTCATGCATTCAATTTAGTGTTATTGTTCGCACATGTTTAACATTAATCCAATTAACATTATGATAAGTAATTTTGAATTTGGTCTTAAAACAAACCCAGTTTTCGCGAAGGAAATAGCTTGAAGAGGAATGTTTGCTGCATATTTGATTCTTTCATAATTTATCACAGCTTTGGTGGTATGCCAAGTCTATATTGGTGATTTCAGCTTGAATCATACATTCATTAACATATCCGGATTGTCAGATAGCAAGGGAGCTCATGCATAACTTGCAAAACGAACGATGGTCTAGAAGTTTAACTTTGGAGAAATTTTGACTGTATATTGGGAAGGATCGCTTAAAACGTTATTAGAACATGTCCTTTCAGATGCACCAATAACAAAGCACGTGAAAAAATCACGAGCTAAACATGAGCTAAAAAGGTAAATTACAAGTTTAAGTAGTCGAATTTTGTGATTGACCAGATCCAACTCTTTACTAAAATTTATTAATAATACACCAATTATATTTCGTTACTTTTTTCAGAAATAGTGATGTAGTACTGTGTATTAAAGCAGTGTAAAAATAATTTAATTTTCATAACCCTGATTGTAGTTTGGAAATAAAATTATGGAGAGGTAAAAATATAAATAAATGTAAACATATATGTGGTGCAAATAGTTCGTACAGTTTTGGAAAGGCAGTAATTGTCCTACAATGTGATACAACGCCTCTAGGTCATGCTTTAAAGAGAGGTTTGACCTCAACAGATTTCCATTGGTATTGAAAAGAACTGGTTTTGATAACATAGTGAGTGCTTTTGGTAATGCGTTGGTGGACATGGTCAGCACCAAGTTTCAAAAATGTACGTTAAATCTAGCCCATCGACTTGTTAAGATCAATGGATTTCAGAAATGCGATCACACCTGACTTTAAATAGGTGCAATTTAAACTGTGGCAGATTATGATAATTTCATAGTAGAAAGCCACTAGAATTTCTCAGTAATAACATCACTAGGATTGCTGTATACTTTAATGGATTCTGCATGTTTTGGTTGATTGTCTTGTAAAGAAAGTAGTACCTTTTTGTATCATTTATTTTAATGGCATATTGCTTTAAGCTATTCCCAGGTGTTGAACAATTCATCAGATTCATTCCGTTTCATTGGTACTTAGCCTTTAAATGCATCTGTTTTCCTTAATAGTTGCAACTTTTTGTAAATAACCATGTTTGTCACATGCTTATAACTCTTGTTCGTAGAACGTGCTCTCTATATGCTCTTTCTTAAAACATTTGTATGGTTATTAAACAGATGAATAACCTAAATTCCTGATTTTAAGTATTCTCTCCTTTAGTTCAGGATCGTAAACGTTTCCAAAATATGCCTTTTATTTTGACTTATTATTTTACCATTTTAAAATTTAGTTGTTCTTGTTGTATCTGTTGTCGAGGGACACGATACGTTCATCCATGCGGTTGATTATGTTTCCTTCCTTGCTTGACCTAGAGGAAAACCTGTGAGAGTCATTTAAGATGAAATAAAAACAACCAGATAATAATTTATGTTTAATAATTTGCCTGTACGTGTTTTAAAAAAACCCAATAGAATATTCATCTACAGCAGGAACATTTAATTGTTAGCAGTTTTACAATGTTTTCTCAACTCTTTGTAACGTATGAATTATTTCATATTTTTGTCCGCGTTTACCATTCCTATGGCTGATCCTTAAACAGCTACATATGCTCCATACACTGAGATAATTTGTTGTCTGATAGATCATACGTTTGTCCCGTAAATGCTAACTTTCTTCTGTCAAATTAGTGTTGAATTTACAAGATCTTCAAAATATCCTTTTTATTAACACGAATACAAATGTGGTGATTTACAAATAGCAAATACATAATTTACTCTGCATTGTGCATTGTTTCGCTCATTTTTATACCGGAGTTGTCGCTTTCAACTTTAATGTTATCCTTAGTGAAAAATATATGTAAATCGTCTCTGAATTATTAGACTACATTGTTTGTAATGTTTGAAAACAAAACGTAACCATGTCCTGAATGGTATTGTTTGGTACAACTAGCTTTATCTAGCTTTTAGATCATTGATCCCGTTCAATATTGTGAAAAAAATATGCATTATCTCTAGATATCGCCATGCTGTTTGTATGCTAAACGCATGTAAAATTATATATTGCCGCTGTGAAAATCGTCGAATTCAATACATTGTAGCTTTGTGCCATATTTAGCATGTGTAACAAATTTAAACTAATTATTTTAGTTACTAATTGTCTTCATTGTTTCAGATGTCTCGTAAGTTTAACTTTGCTAAAAAATATATTTCTAGTATGTGTGCTTACGTACGTTTAGATCAGTAAATATAATGATAGACATGGAATTGTATTATTCCTCAATATTGCGATATATTTATTTATTTACGAGTGGGCGAATCCCATGGGTAAAAGGGTCTACAGTTTTAAATATCACTATGATACAGTATATACATTATAATAGATACTATCATGTCTGAAATTTGAGAAGACTGCTCTATATGACTATATGCTTTACTTTTTTGCAGTCATTACGAGAATCAGAACGGGGGAACGTACATTCTTTATCAGCATACAGTTAATCCTGTACAGGTAAAAATAAGTATGGTTCTATTAATATTATCATCCTTAGTATCACAGGGTTGTGCTGATACAGCATGTATTGTCTAACAGGTAATCAAGCAAATCTCACTATTTTCAGTTTCCTGTAAGTCTGGATAAAAAATGTTAATATTTGCAATTACAATATTTGTTTACACGTATAAGGTAATTGTTTAAATCTGATTATTCCGTCAGGTTGGCAATTTTGTGTATGGCTATGGAGTATATTAACAAATTGCTGCGTTGATTTCAAACATATGGAAGACATTGCTTACAACACTAGACGCTCTTTTATAGCCTAACTAGCAATTTCTAATAAAAAATACATTTTAATGTTTGTATTAGAAAGGAAAAACATATTCATATTTAACGTTCATATTCATAAAAAAGCGTTGCTTAAAAGCTGGCCGGCGTAGAACAGGAAGAAGAATTCCAGTTATCTCCCTTTCGCCCTTTTCGGCACAGAAATTATAAAATTCGGCCGTTAATTTAGACAACCTAATTCAAATCCCAATTAAATCGTCAACCTTTGTGTCAACTATCGACCGGATAACATCCCACCAGAGGCATTCAAGGCAAACCCGCAGCTGACAGCTGAAGTAATCTTCGACCTGGTCCAAGTAGCATGGGAACAGCGCAAGATCCTGGAAGAATGGAGCATAGGGTACATCGTGAAGCTGCCAAAGAAAGGGGATCCTGCGGACTGTAACAACTGGCGGGGGATCCAACTTCTCTCAATGTGCAGCAAAATGTTTACTCGACTTATCTTGGGAAGGATTCAGAAGGCGATAGACGACAGACTGCGAGAAGAGCAAAGGGGGTTCCGACCAGGAAGATCTTGCACGGAGCAAATTACGACCTTACGCGTAATCATTGAACAGAGTCTGGAATGGCGGTCACCACTGTATCTGAACTTCATAGACTTCCGAAAGGCGTTTGATACGGTGGACAGAGCCACGATGTGGAAGATTGTATGCCACTATGGAGTGCCAGAGAAGGTCGTGGAAGTCCTGCAAAGCATCTACAGCCACACTAGCTACCAGGTTATCCACAACAACACTCTTTCACCAGCTTTGGAGGTTGTTACCGGAGTGAGACAAGGCTGCCTTCTCTCTCCTCTGCTCTTCTCTATAGTCATCGACTGGGTTATGAAAACAAGCATTGACAGACCAATGGGGATCCAGTGGACCATGATAAATAGGCTCGAAGATCTGGACTTTGCTGATGACATCTGCCTCCTGTCACATACTTGGGGAGACATGCAGAAGAAAACGACCCTGCTACAAGAAACTGCTAGCAAAGTAGGCTTATCCATCAATGGCAAGACGACCAAGTCTATGCGCATGAATGCTCAGCAAACAGACTCCATCACTCTGTAAGGACAAACACTGGATGATGTTGAAGTATTCACCTATCTTAGAAGCGAGGTGAGCAACAAAGGAGGAATAGACGAGGACATCAGAGCCAGAATCCGCAAAGCACGTCACTCATTCGCCATGCTCAAGCCAATCTGGACCAGCAGGAAACTCAGCCTCAACACCAAGATACGCATATTCAATACCAATGTAAAGACAGTGTTGCTTTACGGCTCTGAGTCATGGAAACGAACAAAGGCGCTGGACCAGAATCTCCAAGTCTTCATCAACAAGTGCTTGAGATGGATCCTTCGTATCTGGTGGCCTGAGAAAGTGTCCAATGAAGAGCTCTGGAAAAGGACAAAGCAAGAGCCGATCACTGTAACCATCTCTAGAAGGAAATGGCGATGGGTGGGTCACACTTGGAGAAAAGGCAGCAATAGCATCGCGAATCACGCCCGAGAGTGGAATCCCCAAGGAAAGAGGAGGGCTTGGTGGACGCCGTATGTGCCAACTAGGCACGAAGAGGATTAAAGTAAAAGTAAAAGTGATTCAAATCCCAATTAAATCTTCAACTTTTGCGTCAGCTGTCGAAGATATACCACTGCGCATCGCATTATTCAATGCCCAATCAGTAGGAC
The DNA here is from genome assembly GCA_016617855.1 of Megalonaias nervosa. Lineage (NCBI taxonomy): Eukaryota > Metazoa > Mollusca > Bivalvia > Unionida > Unionidae > Megalonaias > Megalonaias nervosa. The sequence continues at coordinate 5,154 of JAECUM010040471.1, read as the reverse complement.
CACCGGAAAGCGCACAGAAATAGTTAATTTTATCAACGATCAGAATATCGACGTCTTTTTCCTGACAGAAATATGGCTAAAAACATCAGGCGATGAACCCAAGTGCGGGGATCTAACACCCACAGGTTACTTCATCAAGTCGTTCCCCCGCCACTCTCGCGGAGGTGGAATTGCTGTCATCGCAAAGAACTCCATGATCAACCGTCTTAACTACACTACAACCTTCAATTTCTACCACACATTGTTTAAACTAGTCCAAACTATACTCACACTGGAACAAAGGTCAGTCCATTTTTTCTGCCTCTACCGCCCTCCTCCTAGTAGAAAAAACAAGCTGACAGAATCTCTCTTTTTGGAGCAGTTTCCGAATCTCCTGGAGTATGGAAATTTGATAGGTGGCAACCTGATTATTCTTGGAGATTTCAACTTTCACATTGACTGTCCTGGAAACCCATGCACATCAAAACTCCTAGATTCCATTCACGTTTTCAACCTCAAACAGTCAGTTAGCCGACCCACCCATAAACATGGTCACATTTTAGACTGGATTCTTTACAGACTCGATGATAATATTCTACAGTCCTCCCTGGTGTCCCACGAACTTTCATCAGATCACCTCTACATTATATGCCATCTTGACGTATCAGTCCCTAACACTCCATCTTTATTCGTTACTAAGAGAAACCTCCGTATGATAAACAGAACCCAACTAATGCATGACATCCAAGCAAACCTAACAACTAGCTTATCTCCTACAGCAGAACAACTCGATAACTGCCTGCGTTCATTGCTTGACAAACATGCCCCAGCAACCAAGTGCAGAGTAGCAATTCAAAAGTGTTATCCGTGGTATAACAGTGTTAGGGACCAGTTCCGCACTGCTAAAAGAGACCGCCGTAAAGCTGAGAGGCTTTGGCTTTCCACCAGACTCACTATTCATAAGCAAATCTATGATGCCGCTAAGAAGAATGTCACAAACATAGTCCATGCAGCGAAATCAGTCCACTACAGTACTAAGATCACGGAAAGTTCCAGCTACAGAGAGCTATTTGAGATTACTAACAAGCTAATGTCAAGGAACAAATGTACACCACTTCCAGCTACCTTCAGGACCTGTTTGCAAATTTCTTCCGTGACAAACCATCAGAAATAAACTTGACAACACAATTTCAATTGACTCGTCGTCACCATACAGTTGCGATACAGAATTTCAGCGGCAACCGTTAGCAGCATTTGAACCTTTCTCTATCGATTTAGTACGTACAGTCGTGAGGAAGAGTGCACCAAAGTCATGTGAACTTGATCCGATTCCGACGTCACTGCTGCTTGAATGCTTAGATCCAATATTGCCTTCACTAACTGATGTTATTATAACCTATCTCTCATCTGGGGAATTCCCATCATTTTACAAAACTGCCATTGTAAAGCCTCTGCTGAAGAAGCCAACACTCGACCATAATGATTTAAAGAACTACCGCCCAGTTTCTAATCTCCCATTCATATAACAATTCTTAGAAAAAGTTGTTCTATCCCAACATGTATCTCATCTGAATTGAAACAGTCTTTATAGCAGTGTACAATCTGCATATCGCCCTTGCCACATTACTGAAACTACTCTTCTGAAAGTAGTGAATAACCTTCTCTCTGCTTTGGATAGCGGAAAGGGTGCTAGGGCAATTCGGAGCAGGACAATTCGGAGCGGACATTTCGGAGCGGACAATTCGGAGCGGACAAATGGGAGCAGGATATTTAAAACATATCTATTTGAAATTTAAACGCATTTTTTTTATTAATCATGTTTAATAGAACTATAATACCGTATAAAGTAAAGTTTATTTAGCTTACTACAAAAAAAAGTCATAGCAAATACCAGCCACTCTTGCACAAAATCACATTTTTAAAATGTTACCAGTATACTAAATGTTAATCCATTAAATTAACTGTAGCCCGCGATAAAAAAAATTACTTTCATGTTTTCAGATGAAATAATTATAATTAACTTTAACTGACTGCCGATTATTTTCCAAAGACAAAGGGATCGCATACAACATTAGCATTTAGAGTAATTAACTCAGTAAATGTTAGTTGAACCATTTGAACATGTTAACATTACAATTATTATTTCTTATTATTTATAATATTTGGTCTTACATAGAAGAACTATAGGCTAAGTACTCAGAAAACTATTTTAAAAGTGATGTTTTTTGTTATTTACATCTTTCACAGAGTGCATGTCGGCGCGCTTTTGCTCCGAATTGTCCGCTCCGAATTACCCGTTTTTTGGTCCCGAATTGTCCGCTCCGAATTGCCCTGCGCCGAATTGTCCGCGCCGAATTGTCTGCGCCGAATTGTCCGGCACCGAATTGTCCGGTTACCAGCGGAAAGATTACAGTCCTCACTCTCCTTGACTTGTCTGCAGCATTTGACACAATAGACCATGATATATTACTTCACCGTCTCCAGCATGTATTTGGCATTCATGATACGGCCTTACTATGGTTCAAGTTCTATTTGGTCAACAGGACACAAATTATGTCCGCAAATGGAAAACACTCCAGCCCACTCGATCTATGCTATGGTGTTCCACAGGGGTCTGTTCTTGGACCTGTTCTCTTCATTCTATACACTCAGCCACTCTCAAGTGTCATAGATCATCAACCAGTGTCTCACCAATTGTATGCTGATGACACCCAAATATACAAATCTAGCCATCCAACTGAAGTTGAAGCTACCATCCAAGGCGTAGAGAGGTGCATTTCCGATGTGAAATCATGGATGATATGTAACAAGCTGCAGATGAATGATGATAAAAGTGAAGCCAATCTGATTACAACACAAAGGCTTTCCCATTCACATCCTTTACCTCAGACAATAAGCATCAGCAACATCAACATGAAATTCACGCAGTCAGTACGAAACCTAGGTGTTACTCTTGACAGTACTCTCCCATTGCCCCAACATGTCATGAACATGTGCAAGGCTGCATATCTTGAGCTGAGACGCATCAGCTCCGTTCGCAAGTATCTTTCAGTTGATGACACAAAAACACTTGTGTGTTCCTTAGTACTTTCAAGACTGGACTATTGTAACTCAATTCTGTCTGGTTCGTCTCAATATCTACTCCAGAAACTTCAAAAAGTTCTAAACACAGCTTCTCGGTTCATCCTTAGAGTACCACGATCAGAGCACGCCTCCCCACTGCTCTGTACCCTACATTGGCTATCCATATGATCCAGAATTAAACACAAAATTTGTTCTCTGTGCTACGTTTCACTGACGGGCTCCAGTCCAACATACCTATCTGACCTCACCCATGTGCAAGATACTTACGCTCCTCTTCTGACACTCGGATTCTCATTATTCCCACTATGAAAATGAAATCATATGGACAACGCTCTTTTGCATACCAGGGCCCAGCAACGTGGAACAAATTGCCCACTGAACCTAGACACAAAGACACAGTGATCTCGTTCAAGAGTGCTCTTAGAACTCACCTATTTCAACTGCAAGAACAGACTTAAAAGACCTAATAATGTATCCTTACCTTAAATATTTATAGCATGTTTTCTGTTTTCTAATTTCGTGCTGTTTGTTTTTATTTTTGTAATCATATCATTATATATGTTTTTTAAGTGTTGTCAAATGTTGTAAAGCGCTTAGAGCTTCTAAAGATTAGGCGCTATACAAAGTCCTCATTATTATTATTATTATTATTATTATTATTATTATTATTATTATTATTTATCACATACATTAAAATTAACATGGCTTCTAAAGTGTTGGTATAAAGCAAATTGATTTACCAATACTATTGGTATATCAAATTGTGATCCGTCCATGGCACAATAATACGAATATATAAACATTCTTTCAAGTGCAGGAATATAGATCAATTATGAATTTCTACTCACTAATCATAAATGAAATATGAAAATATTTATAACAGGTATTAATAGTCACTGTTTTCTAAATGAAATTAAAATAGTACACAATTTCATCGGAATCATTTCCTTTTTCTGTTCCGTTCTCCCTATCGTGCGTAAGGGAGAAAAACATACAAAAATCTGGAGTGAGAGAGAAAAACAAATTGCGTCGGACGAACACATTTAAGCTGAACTTGCACCAAGTAACCTACAACAAGATGGTTCGTTGTAACCGTATGTTTACACTTTCATTGTGATCTATTTACAGTGTTAGTAATATCAATGATACATAGTTCCAATACCCTGTCGATACTGTAAGTTAAATTCGTCGGTGACGAGGTACACATATATGCGCTGATGTTGTTGTTCTTACACCTCTCTGTCTGTCTGTCTGTCTCTCTCTCTGTCTCTCTGTCTCTCAGGATTATCGTAGCTAGATATGGGCGAAAATCCACGCAAATACGAGCGTTGGGGATTTTCACTTGTGTCGTATGACGATATCTCTGGACAAATGAATGATGGTAAAATTAAGTCAAAAAGTCCAAAGAGAGAGACAGACAGACAGACAAACAGACAGACAGAGACAGAGACAGAGACAGACAGATAGACGGACTATTATTATCTTTAGGAATGTCAATTAAGCAGAATAATGACTTAAATCAACTGTAAATATATTAAAATATTTTAATTACCTCTTGCTGGTTCGTCATTTCGCTTAGTTTCCATTCCACGCTAACGTAGATACGCCATAAAGGAATGCATGAGAGTTTATGTTCAGTGTACAAAAATCTAACCGTGTTTGTAGTGCACTACTTTATTCATTAAAACCGGCCTTCTTGTTTAAATCATAAGTGTGTCTTATAAAGATTTAATAAATGTGAATAAAAATAGAAACTCAGAAAGAAGACAATCAACTTATCAATTTGTATATGTGATTGCGAACAACAAGAAAATGCATAGAACTAAATTTTGTAGCGGACACACTCGCAGGGATGTGAGGAGTTCATTCACTCGGTCAATACACTGTTCCGGGAGCATATCGTAACTCCGTTCAAAGGGTAAATATGTGTATTTGTATGTGATATAAATAAAATTTACGTATAGTATGTACGGTGTATCAATGATATACCACTCGGTGTATACATTTTTCATTAAAAGGAAACTCGGCAAGCCTCGATTCCTTTTAATGAAAACTTTATACATCTCGTGGTATATCATTGATACAGCTTAC
>JAECUM010040468.1:0-19623 GCA_016617855.1 Megalonaias nervosa | reverse complement strand
CTTTTTGTTGTGTTGTTTTTTTTTTTTTGTTTTTTTTTTCCACAGGTAATGATAAGTCATCAATTCAATTCTGACTTTTTGCTTGAAACGCTCTCTCAAGTAGACGTTTCTTCGTTTCGTTTCCGCACTCTGGGCTAAGAGAGACTCGATGCGATAGATCTCTAGAGTAGTCAAGGGTGGACAGGAATGATCACGCAAGCCATTATACCACTCATGCAACACTGCTTCTTCCGAGATGGGACTACAAGCTTTGTCCAGATACTCGTCCAATTTTTCTTCTTAACTCATCATCAAACGTTTATCGTGTTGAATTTGACTGGGATGATCGTTTTGACATCAATAGCAATCTCTTTCTTAATTACGTGATTTTATCCGCCAGGTGTTTAGCAAAACAGGACACTAAATGTTGTTCTTGTTCTGGCCATCTGGACGTGACTATTACCTCGTCCTCTTTGTCTTGGTCTTGGGGTTCTGTTTTCACGCTATCCTCCCATACCATGTCCAAAGATTCTCTATCGTTCAAAGAGGGATAGGAGTCTTCCATTGTGTCTAATAGTCTTGAATGACTTCTCTCAAACTGTTGATTTCGATAGTATTATCGAAATCGGCATACAAGATGACGTTGACCGTCTCGGTGAGAGCTTCTGCAAACTGAAGTTCCACACGCAGTTGACCGGATTTTATAGGGTGGAAATGTCCCAAGTCGCTGCCTTGGTCTGGAGTGAAATCAAAGGGCCGCAAAGTGTAACCTCCTACATAATCTTCGTACGAAATACCGTGACTGGTGTTGGTTCCTATCGGTCCGGTAGCTTCGTACAGGGACAAGTACGATCTGAAGTAATTCTTCTGGGCAAAGTTGGGTTCGAAGGGTCTGGTACACAAGGTCTTGCCATCGCGACTGACTTCGATCTTGGACACTCTGTAGTGCTTAAACAGGAAAGGATTTTGATCGTGGGCTCCGTTGAGGCTGCATTACTGACGATTCCTACGATTAAACATTTGGGTAACTGTCCTTGGAACAGATGATCTTCTATCTTGGATCGGAGTCCAGCAGCAATTGTGAATGTTTTCACTTCTCAACGTCGTATCGGATACTTGGCGGTTGTTCTGTTCAATGTGTGACTGATGTCGTTTCCCGCTTTAGGTAACACTTCTACGCGACGCACGTAAAGTCTGTCTTCTTGGATGATGGTTTTGTAGTCGTTGGCATGAGCCATCAAATGGAAAGCGACACTGCTGAGATTGAGTCTCAGGCGAATATCTACTCCGTTGAGCAAATACTTGTTTTGCAACCACATGTCCAAATGCAAGCCATCCATCAGTCTAAATTACGACCTTGCAGGATTTTCTTTCGACGGTCGTTAAAACCCACATTGTGAGGATTGTCATCGACTGTCAGGGCTGTGTCGTTAAACGTGACTTCACCTGCTGTGTCAGGTTTCCATACCACGCAATCATCCAGATAAGTGTTCCTGGCCTGTTTTCCGTACGTCAAGAGATTTTCTAGGTACGCTTGGTAAGGGTAAGTATCCATGCTACTGCTGAGCAGTTTGTTATTCAAATACAAATCCACTTCACTGAACAAGGAATGCATGAAATTGTTGACGTGAGCTACTCTGGCATCGGCTCCCGGATTGGTGTTGTCAGTTTTGATCACTTTCAGTTTCAGATACAAGTAACTGCTATTCAGATCTATGTAATCTTCGGGTTGTCCTTTGATTTCAAACTTGATGGGAGCTGAATCCGTCAAAGAGGAGACGGGATGAAATTCGACCCATTGGGATTCTTATATCGTCATCATGGTGGGTGGCATGGCAAATAGATGCAGTTCCGACTTGGAACAAGCGCAAGACTCTCGGTGCATAATTTTCTCTGATTTAATAATCAAAAACATCTAACTCGCACAGTTTTTCTTTTCTTAGACTTTCTAGCTCTAGGGGTGTGAAGTCCTCTCAAGGGGTGTCTTCGTCGTCTTTATCTGCCTTGTCCTTGCTGCGGCGTCAGGGAAGCAGGCATGTCTGACTTGTCATCGCCCAGGGCATTTATAGGAATTTCTCGTCGGCCCAAAATGTCTTGGCCCGTTTGAAGCAAGATATTTTTGCCTGCTCTCAAGAAAGCTTCTTTATGATTTGGTTTGTCAATGATGACATTTTGGATAAATTTTTTACCGTGCGTCAATGCGGCATCTTTCAAGCCGTGCAATCCCCGTGACACCATTGGTTTCAAAACGGGAGCAACTGTACGAAAGGCTGATTTGAGCATAACTCCTAAACCATGTCCTCTTTGTCGACTGACTCCTCGGTACACAGGATACATGACTGAGAAAAGGTTAGGGTAATCGTTTTCGAAAATGGGGTTTCACTGTGACTTTCCCTTTGGTGAATGGAATGTTTTGTCCTAGGTCTCCTTTCATAGTAATGTGGACAGTGTCGAAATACGATTTACTGACAGGCAAATAGTGAAGATGTACAAATTCGCGATGAACGTGATAGGTGTTTCCACCTTCCTCGTCAGCAGCCGTGGCAGAATCCACTTTGAAAGAAATGACACGCAGTAACGGTACGGAGGTGTGTCCCACCACGTTGTATTCCGCCACATCGGAGTACACAAAAATCGAATTCAGTCCTTGGTTCATTTCTACAGGGAATCTAAAATATCTCCCACAGTGTTAGTTGCCGGTCACGGCTGGTAGTTCGCTTGCAGTCTTGATCAACTTAGGGTCTCCACCCAAACTGTCATACAATTCAGGAGAAAATGTAATGGCCAATACTTTGTCCTCTGAAAATTTGATGAGTAGGCGACGAGATATTTTGTGGTAATCGATCGTGGCACTTTTTCTGGTTTTCTCAAAGACTTTACCAAACACGTTAATGAACCTGTCAGCCATAGTGTTCACCAAATGTTGACCACTAAAATAATAGCCTGAGGAACTTTTCAACCGATAATTTGTTCGTTTAGTTTTGGGGTGTTGTGATTTCATAAAGTCAGCTACATTGCTACGTTAATCCAAGGCTTGTTGCACTTGTTCGTCATAAACTTCTACCGTAAAAGTGTTTTGATTTTGATGATGTTTTTGATTTGAGTAGGGTGAATCATTTCCTCCAAAGCCATTTCCCAATGGGCTTTGTGATCGAATTGAATGGCCTGAGGTAATTTGGCCGTGTAACAAAGTGTTATTGGGAAACACCTTCATGGAACTGTCACTGGGTAACGTTAAGTAAAATTGGTTGTTCATCATTCCAGAGTTCTAGTGTCGGATGGGTCATTGGAAGTCACAGGAGTGTCCAAAAGAGGATGGTTAGGGTGATTGTTGGAAGGGGGAGCTGACGTTGGACGCAAGACTCCCGTTGTTGTTGTTTCCGTTGGAAGAATATTTCAGAGACGGATTGGGAAGAAGGTATCTAATGCAACTGCTAAGTAAAATGGTCCACAATTGTTTTTCTCCTTGTTGCAAACTCAAATTGACAATGGCAGCACCGATGACACAATACACCACAAAGATTTAGCGGAGAAAGACGATTTGCGTTTTAGGCACACGTTCTCCACACCACACCCACAAGGGTTGCCTTTGTAGATCTTGCAGAGAAGAACTGGGGGAAGGAGTGGTCACTGTACTAGCTGAGGCTGTGTTGAACGGCATGATGATCACTTCTTGTTATAGTCAATGAGTTGCGAAGCGTCGATCCAAGAGTCGAAACTGGGAAGATATCCTTTCCAGCGCACTTTGACTTCTTTGACACGTCGTTTTTCCCACTTTTCGGGTTCTTCGATCGAGAATGCTTTCGATCTCATACATGTCGTCTTTTTTGTTTTTGGTCACACGTTGGAACTCGGACAAGTAAAACGTTCCTTTTAACACTTCCCGGTTCTTGTCTTCCAATTTATAGACGGAAGGATGACGGTCACGCACACGTTCGGTGACACGAAACAATTCGGTAGTCCAGTTGGGTAAATAACCTTTGTCGAATGCGCGTTTGGTTTTGCCAATGCATACCAAATCTCCTGATGCCAACACTCCACCTTTCTTGGGGACAGGCACTGTCGGGGACATACCAACCAGACGCTCGAAGACGGTCACTTCGTTGTCGGGAGTCACTTCTTGGGGGGCATGTCCGATGCTCCGATGGTAAGATTCGTTGTACGATTGGACGAGGTGTGGCAAGACTTCGATGTACTTGAGAGTGTGTTGATGCGTAAAATATTTCCACATGCGTTCTTTCAAGGTGCGTTGAAAATGTTCCACGATGCTGGCTTTGGTTTAGGGATTCTCGGTGGTGGAAAAATGAATGTCACGTTTCTTCAATCGTTTTTGGAAAGCTTGGCTCAGCAATTCGGTGCCTTTGTCAGTTTGCCATCGAACAGAGTGACGCCCACTTTGTTTCAACACCAGTTGGAGGGCTCGCACTAACTCACTGCTCGATTTGGAAGTCAATGGCACGACCCAAGCAAATATGTAAAAGAAGTCAATGACACAAAACAAATATTTGTAACCATGATTGTAGGTGGCCAAATGAGAGACATCGGCTAAATCGGCTTGCCATTGATGATCGATGACTTCCACTCGGGTGCGACGTCTGGAAAATTGTCGTCGAATGGGTTTGAGTAAGATGTACGTGGCTTGTTCTTGTAACCAGCGTTGCACTTGATGTAAACGAACACTTTTCAGTCGAGTTTTGGCAGCACGATACAATTTCTGAACTCCTCCGTAACCTGCAGGATGGGATGGATCGTAGTAAATGCTGGCTAACACTTTCTCCATTTTGTAATAAGTGATCCACTCTTCGCTGATCGTACTCTGAAGTGGCTTAGAAACGGTTTTACGCGTCCGATGTGCCACAGAAGTAGAAGTCGAAGGTAGTTTTGGTGGTAGTGGCGGTGGTGGTGGTTGTGGTAATGGAATGGCTTTGGTCTTCTTTTCTTTTTTCACTTCTGCTTTCCCTTCCTTCTTTTTTATTGCTGTCGAAGGTGGAGTGGAAATCATCTTTTTAACCCAAGCTTTAAGTTCTTCTCGTTGCGGTGTAGGGAAAGGGTTCAACAGGGACGCTCCAATCTTGCTAGGGATGGGAGCTGCTGACGGTGTTTGAAAGAATTCTCTTGCCTCTTCTTCCTCAGGCAACCGTGGGGCTGCATCTGTCTTGACCACCGGGAGTGGTAGTGGTAGTTGTGGTGGTGAACTTTTCATCAGGGTCTTAAAATCTTGCAGAGTGGTTAGAGCTGTTTCGTCTAAAGCTTTCTGGTGAAAGAGTTGTAGTCTTTTAACAATTGACCCTACCGTTGCGATTTTTCCGTTTCTGACAAATCGCTGCGATCCATCAAGGATTGCAATTAGTGTTGCGACTGGGACATCTCAGTTAAATGACGATTGGGGGGTAAATGCGGGATTCGTTGTTCTTGCCAACGATGGTATTCCATCCATCGTTTGTAAGGCACTAAAGCTAGTTTACGTCTTTCCATTGGATTTCAGGGATCACGTCTGAGATTTTTTGACTCCAGAGGTCCCTTTCATATTCTTGGATCTTTTTATCTTCATCCTCCCAGGATGTTTCCCAATAGTCCTTTCAGCAAGGGTCCTCCTATTGTTCCCATTACTCCTTTCAGTAAGGGTCCTCCTATTGTTCCAATTACTCCTTTCGGTAAGGGTCCTCCTATTGTGCCCATTACTCCTTTCAGTAACATGGGTAAAAATGGCAAAATTCCTCCGCGTTGCACCAACATCTTTTTCTTTTGACCAATGGATATTTTCTTTTGGACCATTTGGCGAAGAACGTGTCGATGTTTGGCTAAGCATTCTTTCTGGTGTTTAGACAAAGGTATCGTGCCTTTCAAGACATTCAGACAACATTCGCACACGGTATCGATGACGTCTTTGGAGGCAGTTTGAATGAGTTTTTTTTCTCATGGGTGGAGGAGCTTTGGACAGGACGGACAACATGTCCCAATGCTTTGCTAAACGAGGTGGCAGTCCTTTCCTTTTCTTTCCTTTGGGGGCAGGAAGAGGAATGTCTTTTTTGGGGTGACATCTTTCTTGGTTGTTTCGTTGGTTCCGTGGCACACAGCAAAAAATACACTAACGTCGATGACTTGTCACACGGTCTTTTAACCTCTTTTTGGGGACTATCGCTTCGTCACAAAGGTGACGATGTGTTTTCTAAAATCACCAAAGAATCCTCCTCTTTGTTGACTCCCCTTTTTCTTTGGACGAGTGTGCCTTTTCTGGCGGTGACGTCTATGTTTGACTAAGCGTTTTATCGGATGACAAAACTGTCTTTTTCTTTTTCCTTTCTGGACAGAAGAACGACAATGAGGAGACATCTTTTCGTGCACAACATACACTGAAGTCCATAACTCGACATGCATCCTTTTATCTTTTTGGTTTCTTTAGGAAGTTAGAGAACGCGTTCTCTAACCTTGCGAAGTCATTATCTACTAACTTATCCATATTAATGTTAAATCCTTCCCTTTGGTGGCTTCTCCATTTATTCTTTGGACGAGTGTATCTTTTCAGAGGGTGACATCGATGTTTGGCTAAGCGCTTTTTAGGATGACGTGACTGTCTTTTTCGTTTTCCTTTTCCTTTTTGGACCGAAGAAGGAACACGATGGTAACGGTGTGTACTTCTTGGAGGGGACATTTTTGGGTGTTGAGCAGCACAAAAACACTGATCCGTATTGTTTGCCTCAGGTCTTTTTATACTGGAATGCGTCGCCACTGATTGTCTTTACGTCGTATCAACTTGATGACAGGCAACACACGTCGTGGAGGAGTTCGTAACGGACTAAATCGGGACAGGTCTTGCTTGGACAAATCCAGTAAACTCTAACACACCCGTTCTCTCTTGGACTTTGATTATGGGGGCAGGTACTTTGTGAGCAGCGGCCACTGCCGCTAAAGAGGAAGAGGGTGTCAACGCTGGAGGAGAAGCTTGTGGAGACACTCTCTTGCGGGTAGAAGCTGTTTTCTGTAGACTTTTTGTTTTCTTTTTCTGAGGCTGTGACCTGGTCTTGACACCGTTGCTCCTTTTCTTTTTTTTTCTGGGTACATTTGGGCGTAGCTTTTTTGCTTGGGAAGAACTTTGGGAGCATTGGGATTCCATTTTAAGAGGGAACGAATGATGACACCTCCTAGAGAACCGCTTCCTCCAGATTTCAAAATGATTTGCTTTTTGGTTTGAGTGTCAATGCGATTATCTGCTAGTCGCGTGAAGGCTACTTTGGTTCTCTCAAAAAACAACGTTTGGTTTGATGTGGAATCTGAATGATGCCTTGCAGTAATTGACGTGCTGTCACCGTAAACCATCGTAAGACTTCTTCGAGACTAGCTTCTAAGACACGAGCACGTATTTGTGAATGTTTTTCGCGACTGATGCCACACAAGGCACGAATCAATTTAATGGGAAGATGAGACTGAAGGGATGTCATGTTGACGATGTGTGAGACCGAGGTTTTTATAGACTTTTTTGGTGATTGTGATTAAGTTGACGAAGGGTACGTGTACACGAGGGGCCCTCCGTCTTGGCAATAGTGGTGAAACAAATGGGTACGAAATCGCAAATAATCGGGAGTGGTGGGTTTTAAATCCACGTGTAAATAAGCGTGTGGGGTTTGAGTGGCATCGTCGTACGCATGAGTCAGCCAAGGCGTTCCTAGCTGTTTGGCTAAGACTTGTACTTGCGATTTATCTCTAGGACTTTTAAACAACACTACGTAATGAGCATTGAGACTGATGGTACGATGGGCTTTACTTTGTTGAAACAAAGTTTGGGTAATGTAAATGGCACTGGCATTGCGATGATGCCCTTTGCATGTAAACCACAGTTTAATTTCTTCTTCGTCTTCTCCTAACATGTCGTCAAAAATAACCAAATGAGTTTGACTAGGGTCAGACACGATCCCGTAGTCCTCGCTAGGAATGTCTTCCACAATGATGATGGAATCGCCTTGACTTTCTCGCAGAAGGTTGTACGCCGATTGCCACTCTTTGTAACACCACACGATTCATTGAGGTGGACGATCGATTAGATGATGTTTATGTTCGATCAAATGTTTGACAAATTCGGTTTTGCCGAAACCGCTAGGTCCAGCAATGAGCATGTTAAAGGGATGGCGAAGATACAAGGCCTCCCAACTAGTCCGATCTACGTGTTCGTTAATGACTTTGACAGTGGAGGAAGAGGGAGTAGAGACAGTAGAGGTTGTCGTAGTGTAAGAAATGTCACTTTTTACACGAAGACAGACACAAAGACAGACAAAACAAGAGTTTTTATACTTTTTCCAGGACACGTTTATTGTCATCTTTAATGGTGATCAACACGAAAGACAAAAATACATAAAAGCCAAATGATTAAGTACATGAATAAAAGACATCAAAATGATCATAGTGAAATAGAAACAAGTCTCTGTACAACATTTGTGATGATCAAGAGGTGAAATCGTAGGGGTAGTGTGTAATGTTCTGAGAGTCTCTGCACTCCTTGGCACAATCACACAAGAGTCCTCCCGGAATGGCCTTTCGGGGATGTTTATCACGGTCCTGTCCTGAAGAGAGTGGTTTTCCTCGGTCACGAATTCTTCTTCTTCTTCTGGTACTGTCACTAACACTGGCTTAAAAGTTACTTTTTTCACTGAACGTTTTAATTTTTCAAGATTACAAATCTTTGGCATAGTTTGCCACTTCTTTTGTCCATGCCTCAAACCCCCAACCTTTCCAGTCACGTACATTTTTCCAGTGAAGGTGCAAGTCACAAGCTACACACACGTCGTCGTACACATCTTCAGTGCCTAAAAGTTGACGCATCTTGTTTTGCCGTAGCGGTTGAGAAGTATCAAGATAAAAGCGCAAATCTTTGAGCAGGATGAGTCTCTCGTGTACATTTAAAGGAACCAATTTCATTCTTTTTGGAGTGGTAAGTACTGTTCGTAAAGAGTCAACAGGGAATCGGCTGGTAAACGAAATCCCAGAAAGCAAGTCACTAAGACACACACTACACGTCGACCCCAATTCAATGGACACAGTTCTCGTAATAGACGATCGTAAGCCTCTACCGTTTGAATAGTGTCATTGATTTCCTTCCACGGAATCTGTTGTATCACGAATGATAAAAGTCGTGGCATGGTAGTCCGTTTTTATACCCTCTTTGGTGGCAGATAATATGTGTCCTTTTTGAACAGCTTCGATTTTATTTTAGTACCGCCGTACCGAAAGAGTTTAGTCACCAACTCACACACCACACGTCGCACAGAAGTTTGCTCTTGAACTAGAAAGAATTGTTATTGTAAAAATGTGTTGTAATCCTCTAACTCCTCCGTTCTAATTCTGTGTATTAGGATCACCTTGTAAGTTGAATGAGTGTCATCCAAAAGTTTATGAATTTCACGCGATTCATCAATGACTGACCACTTTAACACTTTCAGCAGAATCAGTCCTCTTATAGTATTTGGGTACCAGTGGTTCCAACATCGGTGACGTAAGGGATGCAATGGTAAATGCGTTCTCTCAATTCCACAGGGAAACCACGAATGTTCTCTTGTAAAGTATCCATAACCATGTCAGTCAAACACTTCTCCTAGAGCGAAAGTAATGAACGTAGTGAGTAATTTCTAATCACTGCCATTCCAGGAATCGGTCAAGAATGTCAATAAAATCTTCACATGTAAATGGTCTAAAGCGGAATAGTAGGAAGAACGCACCCTTGATCCAGAGAAATCGGACTTGTTTGTTGACTTTTGTCAATTTCCTCTTGTGAATTTCTCGACACAAAAGTTCTAAAGTCACTAATTGAGATTTGGCTCAGGTAAGTCCCTGCCATATGTCCTTGTAGATCTTCTCTTGCAATTCGTTTGGTAATGTTCGAAGATTATTTTCTACATGGGGTTTAAATACTTGTCTAGGGGTTGTCCAATGTTTGACTCCTAGACACGTAGCTGGTTTCTTACACGACATGGTATGCCTACTTCAATGACTAGGTCCCACTAAAGGTAGGTAGTGACAATCTGGAGACCATCGAGCATGTGCCAGGTAAGCGCAATCTTTCTTCTCCCACTCGTGAATTGACACACCACAACTGAAGCACTTGACTTTATTCCCTTCGCCGAAGTAGATCAATCCAGTTCTAGCAAATTCTTCGGGGGTAGGTCCTCCCATATATTTTGGCCATTTTCCTCGAAAAGTTTGGAATCGACTTTCATAGTCGTATTATTTCGGCAAACGCACAGAGAACGAATATTCGTCTTTCACAGGTTCATTTGGATGAGTGTACGGTGAAATATGCAGGAGCCTGCTTAGTTTTGCATGACATCCGTAGGGTGGTAGCCGCATGGTTTCATAAGGATGACATCCACCCTGAAAACCAGTAAAGTGAAAAGGTGTACGATAACGATTGGCATCGCTATCACAGCCATCAGGTTTGACACGAACAGCATCAATTTCCATGGTAGGTACAGTCGTAGCAAAATTTCCATGATGTAGTACTGAAGGCACAGCATGGCACTCAAGTTTGCTCTTGCTTGAAACTTGCTGTTTGAAAGGGTTCATCCTTCTCGCTTGGCAATAGTAGTCACAATGAACTATTGGTCTTGGGTGTTGTCCCTTTTATACTAGCCGTAATGAAGTCTCGAGCTTGTACATCGTTCATTCTATGACTAGTTTTGGAAGTCTTCCTTTTTTCCTCTTTAACAACGGTACTACCTTCCCTAAGGTACCGTCATACCTGAACCGTAGTGTGATGGGTGGAAAGACCATAGAAAGGTGAGGACAATGCGGAGCCCATTGAATATGTTCCAGAATAACTGAATCTTTGTAGATACATCGATCCATACGTACCTTAAGACCACAACTGAAACACTGTACTTGGTACTGCAATCCAGTCTCAGGTGCCAGGTAGACAAATCCAGTCTATCTAAAACATTCGCAGTAGGTAATCCTTCCCTATCCGTGGGCCATTTTTGAAACGTTTCCAATCGGCTGGCACAACTGCAATAGTCAGGCAAGGAAACATCGAAATGGTGTGGTTTGAACCTGAAGTTCTCTGTGGGTTTCTCACTCGATTCTTATTGTGTCGAAGTCATCCTTTTTGCTGGTGACTATCGTTTTGGAACCATTTTTTTTATACCAGCGTGACCGTACGGTAAAGTGAAGTGATTGGGAAGCCGTACTCGCTTCTGGTACACAATTTGATAGACTTTGTCCAAGTGTCGGCCAACGATTTGATGTGTGGTTAAACGTACAGTCTTGTGCGGTTCGTGGGTGGTCACTTTAAAATTTCCATCCTCTCCAGACTGCAAGGCTTCTTTCAAGACGCCAAAGTTCACCAGTCGACTGGTGCGATAATTGAGAGTCAATTCTTTCACTTTACACTCCGTATGTACTTCTCCTTGAGGGTTACGGTATTTGTAGCCGTAATTTTTGGGACCGCCACTTGCAAAGCTTAGAATCTTGTCGTCGGGATGCTCGTCCGACCAGGCTCCTAAACGGTCTCCTTCGATGTCTGGGTGACGTTGACCCAGGCGATCGATGTAGATGGAACTGTCCGTGTCAAAATACAGCACACGATCTAAAACTTCGTAAGTTTTAAGCGAGCATGGGATGTCACGTAAGCCGCAATGATGACATTTCCAAATTAGTCGGCTTCTACAAAGTCCAGTTCTTCGTAATTGACTAAGATCAAGTCCTCACGAAGGACCTCCACGTGTTTCATGTATTTGATTGTGTCGTGAATCATCTGGAAATAGCGGGAAGGTTCTGTCAAATACTCCGTCTTGGGTAAACACGGCCGTTGTGCCATTTTAGCATAAAAGCAATTCAACATCACTTTGGCAAACGATCGCCTTCCTTTGTTTTATTCCACGTGGTCTAAATGATGTCTTCCTGCTCCAAGTATTTGTCTTTGAATTTCCTTTGGTCTTCGGGAGAGTCGCACCAGGAATGATAGCCGCTGCCTTCTTGTTTCAGTTTCAAAAAGGCATTCACGTAGTCTGCGAAAATGCCTTTATGAGTCTCGTCGACCTTGTGGCATTTATTTGTCTTGGGAAAGTGGTAAATTTCGTACACTTCTAACAGTTGGTATCCCAGGTCCAGAGCTTTGAACAATTCCACGCTGACCCACGTTCCTGTGAAGGCGCGTTCTTTCTGAGTGTGATGACAAGGTCGGTCTTGGTTGCACGTTTCGGAACAAGTACGGCACAAGGGAAACATCAGTTTTCCTTGGCAATAGTGAGGTAAAACGGGATGGTACAAGTTCGTGGGAGGCATGACTTTACACTTGATCAATCCTTCGTATTGGCAAACGTTGTCCAGGTCGATGTGTATCGTCAGCAATTGTGGGTGCCCTGCGGGAAAGTGACAATATTTGCACACGTACGGATACAGAGAACAAACGTCCAAGTTTTAAATTTCTTCTCCTTTCTCTTCGTCGGCTTGGTACAGCAAACAGGTGGCATTCGTCCGTCCTCCGTACAAACTGTGCCGTGGGTTCAGAGGGTCCACCAGCTTGTAACTTTCCACGATGCGCTTAAACTCGGGATCGGTTTTCAATCGTTGATCGTACTCGTGTTCCCACATTTCTACCACTTGGTATCCTTGCTCTTCTAACTTCAAGCGTCGCTGACAAGTGGCCTGCTACAAGTCTTTCATGGTCCGTTGTAAAAACTGATTTTTAGTGTTACGTTGAGGGTAGCAGATAGGACATCCGTGAAATAAGCACCCGTTAAATTCGTACACAATCTGGGGGTTTTCTAAGTCCCAGCCATCCGCTCAATACCTTCCGATGGTCTTTTCGCCTCCTCCGTTGCGAGCATGTAATATCCAGTTGTCTTCCTTGTCACACAAGTAATCTAGCCAGCTTAAGGCTTTGACCGAGTATTGACGTTTGACAAAATTGGTCGTTTGACGACTGATGACAGCCAGTGTGTTTTAGAGCATGAATCGTTGGCGGTACACTAAGGACACGCTTTGGCAATGGTGCAGGCTTCTTTCAAAGGATCGATCCTTCCGTGTTCCATGAACAGTTCTCAAATTTTCCACAGGAACGCCGTAAAATGTCCACGCCGGAACGACAATATTTTAACATTTCTTCCTGAAAGTCGAAAGGGTCCGAAGCGTGAGTCTGGTACCATGCGTAGAAAGCTTCTCGTTGTTCGGTACGCATGTTGTCGAGGTCGTAGTAGTGAGCCTCACGCAAACGGGATAGAACGGCATGTTGATTGGATTCGGTATTGAAAAAATGCGGAAAATAGCCTTTGGCCATCACTGTGATTCCAAACGTTTTAGGCATGAGACTCAAAGGCATGGCCATGTAACTCATCGAATCTTTAAACTGCACTTGTCCCACTTGCATGGAAATGATTTTGGCTTTGCCCGTTCAAAGTCACTTTAGGACGTTCGGTACCTTGTTCCGTATAGTATCTCAAGAGAAACTGACCATCGTATTCCGAGAAATTGTGAGCCATCACCGTGGCATAGCGATGGCAATCTCCGTAACGTTCGATGTCTTCTTGGCTCCACGTCTCGTCGATAGGGTTTAAAATCCCTTGGGCTAAGTCGGCTAGCGTGTTCGATCCCGAAAGACTTTTTCACGTCCTCCAGGAATCTTGCTACAGTGAGGGTAGTGAGTAAAGATAGGCTCTTGGATGCATTTCTCGCACGCTCGGTGAGCCACGCAGAAATTAGGAATGTGAATGCCAGTCTCTTGCCTGCATTCGAAATCGAAAAAGATGAATTTCCCTTTCTTCTGGTCATTATCTTCTTCTTCATATTTGGATTGGTATTTTTTTTTTGAATGTAGCATTGGTGTTCCAAGTCCACGATTTGGTGACAAATGTGACATCGCTTCTTTCCTGAACAGACGTGCGACTTGGCATTATTGGTACGTATGCCTTGTCCACAAGTAGGGCACAATCTCAGGAGTTGACAAGCACTTTTCTGCTGTGAACCTTACGTCTTTAGATGTTGTTGGTAACAGTAAGGACTGACAAACGCGCGCTGACAAGCTGAGCAATGCACTCGTTCTTGTCCGTCGTCCAGACAGGGCTTAGAGGCTAAACATCCCTCACATTTCGATCCGCAATGTTTGTGTTGCTCTCGATTGTTATAGCCATAGTCACATTTCTCACAGTAATAACTTAATCCCAGGAATGCAGTGATACTGGCAATGGCTTCGAAATATTCATCGTGATGATAGACTTGAATGTATTTTCCGTCTTTGAAATTTTTGCCTCTTGAGGGTGTACTTTCAATGTGTAGCGTGGAGCCAAGACGTCTTGCAACATTTGCATTTCAGGAATACCACAGGGTGTGTTTTTGGATAGCCCCGCTTGCCGTAACAGGAGTTCTTCTTCTCTTTGTTGTTTGGCTGGGTCCGATCGTTGAATAGTTTTCCGGGCTCTTTTCCATTCTGCCGTTTCGTTCTTGTCGGCATACATTCGTCCCACCACGATGGCACGGGCTAAACAAATCTTGTCTTGAGTGTTGTTAATTTGAACGAAGCTGCGCTTGATGCAGCGAAGATTTTCTACCAAGATCACCTTTTTGCCATGTCCTGTCCCTTGTGGAAGAGACAAGTGAGTCATGAACAGTGTTGCTTTTCCGTCGGTGATGTGAGATTTGTCGTTGGATTGTTGCACGTGTTGAATCTTGTCCATGACTTTGGAAGGTGTCAGTTCTGCTGGACTGCTAAACTCGATCCAATCGGGGGACTTCAAACTGTCGTGATGAATGGAAAGTCTCAAGTGATCGTCTTCTTTGGCTTCACATTGCCGTTTCAGTGTGGTTAACAAAGAATCCCATACATCAGTGATGGACACTTCTGATTTCTCCAACTGTACGTCGGACTCGAAATCTTTAAACTTCACCGCTTACGTGTAGGGCGTAGTTCTAAATTTTCTGGAGGAACGTTTGTCCGTCTCTCGAATGTGGTAGTACTTTTCAGGGTTTACTGGTGGTGATGGACTTTGACTGAGTATAGACTGTCTGGGCTTAGATTCTGGCTCACTCATATCATCTTCAAAATTGCTGGGATGAATTTGAGCCAAGATTCCAGCTACTGTGCGAGCGGATAAATCACGTTTCTGCCTCTTACTTTCTTCTCCTTTCTTTACGAAATGATGCAATCGTTTCATCGTGACTGCAAAACGTCACATGACTACATTTGGAATGTCATAGGCCCCGATATATCCATGTTAGGCTTAGTGCATATATAAAGGGCTGGTGACTTCCCTCCCAGTATTCATTTCACTCTCAATCCGATCAGCACGATGGATGAACCCACAGAGATCGAACGTCTGATTAGAGCTTTGCGAGGTGTGATACGAAAGTTTTCTTCAGACAAGCCGACGGACTAATCTCCCTCCTCTCGAAATAAAAGTCAAGATACTTGCTGTATCTGTCAGAAGAAAGAGCATTGGGCTACAGAATGTCCAGATCGTCAAAATGCAAGAGCAGTGTCAGAAGAGGCAAAAGTCAAGATACCTGTTATCCTTGTCAAGAGAAAGGACATTGGTCTTCAGAATGCCCTAAGAAACAACAGGAGCAGGAAGAGGAAGAAGAAGAGGTGCCCTCGGCAATGGAAGAACCCCGACACGTTCAGAAAGAGAAGATGGAAAACAAAAGAAGAAGAGAAAAAAGTGAGGAAGAAGAGGAGGAAAAGCTTATGAAAGTGAAGAAATAAGAAAGCAGAGAGTGAACGAAGAAAAAGGACACAGAAGAAGTCTATGAACTTTTTAAAAGTGTTGTGTTATGCGGTGACATTGAATTGTAAATATTTGTACCAGAATAGATCAGACTGAATAAAACGTAAGTGTCTCTTGGTTTTGATTGTTTAGAATAATAAGGGTCTACACTCTTGTACTCACAACACGTATATCATAGGGTTAAACAAGGGAATTTGAGCTTGATTGATTTTGGCAAAATGAATTGTATCTCTTTTCGAAGAAAGTGAGTGGTCCTGAAAAGGACCGTTGGGTGTTTGTTTTTTTTTTTTTTTTGTTTTTTTTCTTAGAACAAAATCCGCTTTAACTGCCTTAAGCCTTTGCCACGGCCAAGGCCTACTTGTTGACTTGCTCCTTTTAATGATTGGGTAGAAATCACTAGGGGTGGTATCTCTGGTGTAGTAACAGGGCTGGGCTGTTTGGCTCGGGATGGTCTTTTTCTCTTGGGTCGTAATAAAGAAGTCTGATAAATTTGTTTCAGACTTCTTAACTCAACCAAAATGTCCAAGAGTACCGTTACCTTTTGAGGTTCACTGTTCTCCTTCTCTCCTAGACCTTGTTTCTTCTATACTGCTTCTTCTTCCTGTCGTTACTTTCTTGCCTCTTCTTCTTCCCACTGTTGCTGTTCAAGGAGAAATGCTTGTTTTGCCTCGTTCTGCTGCTGTAAAATTTCTCCAATTCTTCTTTCTGTCTTTGTTAAAAATCCTCGACGTGTGAACTTGAAAGTGAAGGTGGCGAAGGTATTGGTACCGGAAAAAATTCTTGCGAAGAAGAGAAAAAATCTACTAAATCCCAGTTGAAATCAACCTCTTCTGGAAGTAGCGCTGTGTTAACTTTGGTAGCCACTGTTATGCCATCGATTTTCGTCTCCGAAGCCGGTGCACCCCAAATTCATCGTCTTCTTAGTTTCAGTCATGTTTCACAAAACAATGTCGCATCAATTCACTGCGCACAGACGCTAGCGCACCTATATAGGGAATGTGACGTCACAGGTAGATCTCTTCGGATAGGAAGAGACACTCCGCGAAGCGACCGAATTTTGTAACGCATGTTGGGATTCGGGAACAATTTCAATCTGTTTCGATCCGCTCTTCCACTATAAATAAACGAGGTTCACTTCATTCCCTTCACCTGTTCCTCGTCACAAAGATGTGGACCAACGTAGAATCGTCTACCCTACCATCGTCGATGCTGTTCAACCCGGACTATCCCATGTATATGAGATCATCATGGGCAATTACCCAGATCACTGATACAGCCCTTTGGAAACGATGGATCTATGTGGAGAGACAAGGCTGTCTGAAGCGAGTCCTGCTCTACGGTCCAGAGGTTAGACAAAGTTTGAGGAAGAGAAGAAGACCTATGCAATACCCTCTATGTTAACGGAATGGTGTTAATATAACAAACAACGGCCCTTTTCAGGGCCACTCCACTGCCTCGAAAATATTTATTCTTTCTTGCCTATATGTTATATGTTTGTTGTCTATGTTTCTCTCTCTATTATATTTGTCCCTCCCTAGAGTAGCTACGCGCATTTAGGTCAGCCACTTGCTACATTGTTGCAAGTGTCCAGTACCGTGACGTCATGCCACTTGTGCCATTCCTCTTGTACCTATGCAAACTTCCCATTGTCGCTATATGAGCCCAGGGTGATTTTTTGTCGCTATAAATCGTGTCGCTATATGAGCCCGGGGTGGGGGTGGGGGGCCCGTACTGTATTTTCCCATTGTCGCTATACTACGTCACTACACTACTATCCTCACAAGCTTTGACAATTTGTACTTAAAATCAGAAACATAATCAAGAAGATTGAGCTCAGTATCTTCATTTGAAAAATGTTTCTCTTTCAACAATATCAAAGGTCCTCGCACAGTATGTCTGAACACTAATTCAAAGGGACTGAATGCTAAAGATTCTTGAACGGACTCCCAAACAGTAAACAAAAGTAAATGAATGCCTTCATCCCAATCTTTGCTAGTATCAAAGCAATATGATTGAATCATATTCTTGAAAGTCTGATGAAAGCTTTCTAAGGCCCTTGGCTCTCAAGATGATAGGCAGAAGATTTAAATTGTTTAATACCTAATTCATGCAGAGCTTGCTGGAAAATTCCAGACATGAAATTTGACCCTTGATCCGATTGGACAGATTTGGGTAGGCCAAACTGAGTAAAACATTTTATCAAAGCTTTTACTATAGTTTTGGTTTTAATATTCCTCAAAGGAATTGCCTCTGGGAATCTTGCTGACGCACACATAATGGTCAACACATATTGGTTGCCTGATTTGGTCTTAGGTAAGTGACCAACACAATCTACCATAATTCTGCTAAATGGTTCGTCAAATGCAGGAATTGGTTGCAGATCAACATTAGGCATCTTCTGATTGGGTTTTCCTACCATTGGACAAGTATGACAAGATCTACAAAATTTACAAACACCACTTTTGACTTTTGGCCAATAAAAGTGAGTCAAGATCTTGTTATAAGTTTTATTTATCCCTAAATGAACAGCCAGAGGAGTTTCATGGGCCAAACTAAGTATTTTCTGTCTGTAAGATTTTGGAACTACAATCTGATATTTCACTGACCACTCGTCAGTAGCAGGTACCTCGGGAGGTCTCCATTTTCTCATAAGAATTCCATGTTTAATGAAATAACAGACAGGTACCTCAGTGGCTTCAGTTTCACTATTGGCCTTCTGAAACAAACAGGAGATCTCATGATCTTTCTCCTGTTCGACGACAAGTGATTGTCGTTTGTCATCCTGATCAGATAAAAGAGAATGAGTAGATGAAAGAGGTTCACTGTGATCAATACCTTTTGATTGATCCAAATTAGAAGTGAAAGTGACCTCATCAAAAGTCTGACCAATACATGTGTCGGCTAAAGGAATATTGCCCTTATCAAAATCATTCTCAAGAGCTTTCTTTGCCATAGCTCCGGTAACTGCACAAGCTGGGTATAAATCAGGGATTTCTTTTTCAATAGGATCAACTTTCTGATCCAAAGAAGGCTTGTCAGTTACAAGTGGATTATCCACAACCTTGTCTTCAGCTAGGTCGTTGCCTAGCAACAAATGAATGCCCTCACCGGGTAAGTTAGACACAATACTGACTATCAGAGGTCCTGAAATTAAGTCTGATGACAAATTTACAGAATGGAGAGGAACATTAACAAAGCCGCACTCTACTCCCTGAATGAGAACACTCTCATTAGAACAGAACTTCTTAGAAGAATGCAAAATACATGACACTAAGTGACTCTGAGAAGCTCCTGCATCCCTTAAAATTTTAATAGGGATAGGATTGGCCGAATCACCCAAGAGTGCTATAGAACCCTTAGACATGAATGGTTCATAATTATCCATAATAAAATCAGACTGGGGTTTATGAGTCCCAACAAATGCATTGGTTTCAATACATGACCGTGACCTTGACCTCTTAGAAATAAGAGCATTTGGGATAGGTCTATCTTGATTCTGATGCCTATATTTCAATCTGAAACAATCAGAAATGACGTGTCCTTTTTTCTTGCAATAGGTACACGCGGGAATAGACAAGGATTTTCAATCAAGTTTATCAAAAATGCATAATTTTTAGACGTTGTACCAGATTGATTTTTAGGAGGAGTTGTTTTAGGATGGAATACCCTTCTACCAGTAGACTGCTGAGTGAATGATTTGCCTACAACAGGAAATTTATGAGTTAAGGAGTACTTATCAGCAGCAAGAGCAGCATTTTCTAAGGTTTCAATCTCGTGCTCTTCAAGATGATTCTTAATATCACTAGGGACACAGTTCTTAAACTCTTCAAGTAACACAAGTTGTTTGATATTTTCATAATCATGTTCAACTTTCAGGCCTAAGCACCATCTCTCAAATAACTGCTCTTTTTCTCTAGCAAATTCAACATAAGTCTGTCCAGCT
>JAECUM010040467.1:0-29726 GCA_016617855.1 Megalonaias nervosa | reverse complement strand
TATACGCTCACTAAATTCCTCAAAATTGTTTCTAAAGTGAGATTTTAATATTATATTGCTTATGCTTCTTGAGACAGTATCAGTATTTTTGTCCGAGGTAGAGATAGTGGAAAGGATGTAAAATCACTTTTCGGTTACAAATTTTAAATCACAGAATCCATTGAATTCTTGAAAAAAAAAGGGATGATGAATTCCTAACATTTGAGGAAATCCTTCAAATTTAAGACATTATGACTGCATTTGAATCCATGATTCCTGCTGACCGTTATGTGAAAAAATTATTATCAGGCAAGCAGTAAGAAAGATGTTTAAAAGTATGACCGGAGGAGTACTTTCCGAGGTGTTAGTGAATGTAATTAACAAGACAGTTATTTGTCATGGATTAGAAAGCTGGTAAATAGGAAATACAACTCAAGAAATCCATCAAAACCCTGAATGGATGAAACATTGCTCAAGACGGTAATTTATGTGAAGGCGAGGTATGAAATATTAACATTAATGTATTCAAAACTATGTATATATTACTCACGATTAATGGAATTCGATTCTTTGCAAGACAGTTGACGTATTTAGATTTTGCATGATTAGCTACATTAATTGATTATTTTCAATAAAAAATATCGGCATTTAAATGTCCCAAAAAATTTTCTTACATATTTCCTTCCAGACTACAAAGAAAATAATTATCGCAGAAAAGGAGTATAAATCTCTTGGGATAGAGCTTAGACGGCTTGTAAGACGACGCCCTTATAATCTAACTAGACGAAAAGGGTATGTCGTGTAAGACAACGTCCTTTATAACCTAACTTGACACAAAGGGTAAGTCACGTAACTCAACGACATTTATAATCTAGCTAGACAGAAAGGGAATGTCATGTCAGACAACGACCTTTATAATCTAATTAGACACATAGGGTATGTCATGTAAGACAACGACCTTATATTAAATAACTAGACACAAAGGGTAAGTCATGTAGATAAAGTATGCCATGTGAGACAACGACCTTTAATAATCTAACTAGACAAAAAGGGTAGACACAAAGGGTATGTCATGTAAATCAACAATCTTTATAATCTAACTCGATAAAAAAGGCATGTCATGTATATGATACAAGACCTGCAAAAGTTTTTGCTTTTCGAAAGGTATCGCGTACAAATGTCCAATGTGTAGATTTACAGTGTGCAAGAATTTCACCCAAGGAGAACAATGTTTGCGTAACTAGATATTATGATGTTGAGCGTTGAATAGTTTGTTTTAAGATGGGTATTTAATTATGTTCATACCATCTAATTAACTTTTCTTTATTTTCAATTTCATTCGATTGTATTTTTATTCTTATTGGTACTTATTATCTATATGTATATTAAACTGAATTTTTAATGTCCTGTAAGTTCAAATTTCATTTTGTGCAATCACTTTTAGTCTACGCCAACATTTTAAGAGATGATCGCAGGCGTGTTTTCATGATTGACAAATCTTGAACCTATCATGTTGACTTGCTGCAGCCAGATACAACTTTTCTGATATAGTGAAGCAAAGAATCAGGCGACATAGTCCCTAATTGGTATCGTCATAAATATTTTGATTCAACCAGTGGCCGATCAACCGTTTGTAGATTTATGGTGGCATTATATCTAAACTTTCCAGCTTCACCGCTTACTATCAAGGCTTATATTTGCCTAATAATCTCTTTGAAACGTAACTTGATCGAGCCAGTATTCACTAAAGTATATTATACTACATGTGACCCCGCCCTGAACACTATAAGATCTTCATTCATAACAGCCCAAGTTCATATTACATCAGTAAGAGGATTTTAGTTGGGATATGATGAGTAATTTGAGAACGGTTAAAATTTATTCACTGAGCAAATATGTCAATGCAGACGTATTGAAAGGCTTACATTTGTGAGCCATGATAAATGGGGCATTTGTGTGCCAAAGTGGGACGTGCCAAATGATGCCACAGATATAATTAAAATGTCACTGGAACTTATGCCAAGTGTTAAGCGGGAGCAATAAAAGCATATTAATTTCGCAAGAAACGACTATAGTACCAGCCAACTTATCTGTGAGAATAGAAGTAGGAGAATTTTGTAGATATATTGTATGATTGAAGAAAAGAATGTTATTCATCATTGGATACTTATTTCCCAATAATACCTCTTATGATCTATTGATTACTTATATTCAAAGGAGAAGTGAGTTTACAGAGAACTGAATGTTTATAACCCCCATTATCGCAATGCAATTCGAGTGTAAGATCTATTTAACATTTGAAATTCCAAATAACATACTTGTGTAAAATCTGATCATATATATATATATATATATATATATATATATATATATATATATATATATATATATATATATATATATATATATATATATATATATATATATATATATATATATATATATATATATATATATATATATATATATATATATATCTTAATTTTACTGGGATCTACAGCTTACATTCTTCTATGATCAACAATAAACAGCCATCAATTGACTGAGCGATAGATAAACCCTCGCCCTCGAACATAGGGAATTTTTGTGTGAATGCAAAGCAACATTAAATTCATTTTGCATATGAATTCGAAAATTTTAAAAGCCACTTCATTTATAGAATTATGTTTCATTTTGCTTGTTTTAGGAAAACAAATAATATACCACAAGGATTAAATGTGAGCCAAAAACGATGAGACTCAATTACTTAGCTGCACTCTTACCTAACCATTGCACAACCACTTGTGACTGACATAGGACAGAGGTTACGGAAAAAATAAATCAGCAACTAAACAAAGCAAAGAAAAACAAAACAAAACAAAATTTAAAAAAGAAACGACAAAAAAAGCAATAGTAGTGGTCGATGTTTCCCCCATTTCCATGGATCTCAAAATTACAGTTGTTGTCAACTTAAAAGTTCTTAAACGGGCTAATATCACAAATAATATTTTTCTCTAATCAAATCACTACCATACATTCACGAGACTTGCCTGGGTTTTCTTGCTTCACATTCATTTGATTTATCAGTACTATTTCCTAAGCCAAAAATCGGTCGTCCATGCCACGTACTACAACACGTGACCCAAAGCACCTAATACACATAATTATTCCAATCTAAAATAACCAAACACGTATACGTCATAATATCCTGATAATTCCTAAATTTGAAAAATTAGGGAGTGTCCTTTTCGGAAAAATAAACCATGCTACCCTAAACTTTTGATGATATTGAACATTATCATATCTGTTCCTAGTAACTGGCTAATCATTCGGTTCGAGAAATACACTTTCAACGCCGACTCCCTATCATTAAACAAATAATCACTAGCTAACAAAGCTATACACGGAAACGTAAATACAAATAGTCCAGACCCTGGACACACACACACACACACACACACACACCCACACCACACACACACACACACACACATATATATATAGAAAGAGAGAGAGAGAATTATAAATATACACCAGACAGAACGGAAAGTGCTATCCCTGGATTCTATAGAAGAATGCTTGATAATAGTAGGCAAAATTAATATTTAATACAAATAATACTATCATACAGGTTAGAGAATTTGTAATTCGTAATTTTTAATGGATGCCGTTTATCCGCGGACCTGGGTTCGAATTTTCAAATTTCTGTAGAGTACGAATTTAAAATTATCTAACCTGTGTGATAGTATTATTTGTATTATATATTGTTACGAATATGTAATTTAATTACTTGTGTGTTAATTTTAAATTCTTTTTTATTTTATTTTTGTATCATTACATTATATTGTAATGATTATTTTCACGGGATCTGATATTTTTGAAAGAGATATTATGTTTATATAAAACGTAGTATGACTCGCATAAGCACGATTTTATCCTGCCGTGGTTTGTCGATTGAGTAAAAACTACGCGAAAACGATTGGTTCTTGCCAAGGTCATTTTCCTGGCCCACGTGAAATTGCATTGTTTACTGCGTTATTTGATGATGAAATAGCCACGCATTTCATCGTGCGCGCCTGAAATGACGTCTTAGTTCTGTTTAAAAATACTCAGATCCCCGTGAAATATTGAGTCGTACATCTTTGGAGCTCGAGATGTTTTATCATAGATGACAGCTTGTTCAGAAGTTCATCTATTTATTAGAATATAATAATTTATTCCCTGGAGAACTATACAAGTGACAAAGACATTCGATGGAAATTTATTTTACATTGAAACATCACAATTTGTGGTTCAACGTGGAACTCTTGACATTCGTATAAAGACTTCACCTGACGTCATCATCCTCCATCTTGGAACGTCATCAAGATTCGATCCTGGATTCGGTTAAAATTATTTAGTGATAGGACTTGTATTTTTTCAGTACTAGGATAAATATTTGGATTGTCTTCACAAACTGTAAGTCCTATTTTCTATTTTCACCTTTTCACGGTGTTTTCTTGGGAAATAAATTATATATATATATATAAGAGAGAGAGAGAGAACAGTCTACCTATATCTAATGGCCGAACAGTCTACCTATATCTAATGGCCCTAAGTAAACTGTCTCGAAAAGGCGTATTGGACAAGGTTCTGGTCAACAACATACAGCGAGTCTCGTATACTGAATTAGGGGCAAACTGAAGCAACATAACAATTTTTTAAGTAATCGAGTACAAAGCATCTAATTCAGTAAACTATATGAGCAAAAAGGCGACGAATGTTAGGCACCATAAAATGATTAGATAGGAAGTGGCATGATCTATGGCAACAAGATACGAAAAAATTTAAAAAAAAAAAAAAAAAAAAAAATCCAAAATACATAGGTAGCCGAAAGCAGCCAGATAATGTTAACCGCAACCATCGTAACATCGGTAGTGTGGAGAAAGAGAAGAGTATAGTTTCAGGCAAAACGGTATATATGGTCTGTATCTAGGTAGGTCTAAATTACCGAGACAATTACAGTTTGATGTATTTGAAGGTCGGTCAAAAGCATTAATACACTGAACAAATTGTGACAGAAACATAAAAAAACCATTTCGAAAACGAGGCATAAACGCTCGCAAGAAGGTAGAAATTGGAATCATTCTCTGGAAAAAGAATAACCATATATGACAAGATTAGAGGAGGGTGCCGTCCCCCCCCCATAGCAATGTACCTAGTTTCTATTTATGACGTAGAGCGACGTGAAGGTATAAGAACTATGAAACGTCAACATTGATGAGAACCTAACATTAAGTATTTCTAACCCCCATAAGAGAGCAGTTTCCTGTCAAAGAATCATTTCATACAAAACGATATAATATGAGCAAGGCGGGTGAAAATGCGAGGCAGTAACCTTGAGAAAAAAGCACCCTGGAGTGACGCAACTGAAGTAGTATATATGGACGAAGCATTTAAAGAAATGTGAAAAATCAAAATGCTATTATATGCAGCTGGATCGAGACACGGTTTTCGCAACTGAATAGAGACTAACCTCATGGTGAGACTACGGAACCCTTAAGGGTCCTCTTGACTGTCCAGTCTTGTCAGCCAGGAGACTCGAAGCATTTTTAAGTTGTTGTGTTATTGTCTTATAAAGAGTTTCAATATATCGATTACCTAATGTATGCTTTCCGGTTCCTGTTTTCATATGGTTCCGTATATTTTTCATGCATGTACATTGAACAACACCACTATCTAAGTTAATTCTATTTTTGAGCCAACACACCCTTAATCCTGAGCCAGATTAATTTTATGTATCTTTATTAATGAAAAACTTAAGACCAGAGGTACATAAAATATATACAACAGTATACATAGAGCATGTACATTGTTTACTATATCCTGAAGACAGGATCGCTCTCATTTTTCTGTAAAACGAAAAGCTTTTGCTAATTATATGAAAACAATCAGAAGAGAATATATTGTGCCTAAAATTGATTCTTAGCTTTGAATATCAAGAAAGACTTCACAACGAGAAGTCTCATAAAGTTTTATAATGTATGAACGAGGACATCTGTACAGCGTGCAAGAATACAAATTTTCAGTAGACTGAGCTCCAGAGGGGAGACAATTCTGCATACTCATGAGCAAATAGTTTAGATTTGAAGTTTGACAATTACCTTTGCAAATTAATATAAATCCCTTAATCCTGTAATATAAATCCCTTAATCCTGAGACTACGGAACCCTTAAGGGTCCTCTTGACTGTACAAACTGAAATTTTAGTGAAGATTGTATCATAAACTCTGAAGCTACAACCACTTACAATTGTCTAATCAGTATAATACCCATCGCGTAGGTGTTTTAACATCAGGCCCAAAAACTCGAGTATTTTTACTCGATGGTCAACGCCTAAGTAGCGACAGAGATCGGGGTATTAATATAACTCACAACGGCCGTCTTTGCATGATCTGTTCTGTGATATCGCCCAAACATGAAGAAAGTGTTCTTTTATGCTTTCGATTGCTCCTGAGTGTGCTCGCCCTAACAACTCGAATTGAGGCTTCTTCATTAAAAACAACAGTAACAACTAAAAAAAAAAACAAAAAACAAAAAAACATTAATCTTTGGCATGTTCAACCATCTTTCTTTTTATCTAATTCCGTCTCTGAACTGGTAAAGGTTCGTTTCAGAAAACGAGGTTCTTGACGGTTCTCGAACAAATGCGTTAGGGCGGAGATAAATATTGTTCTAGTCTCTCGCCCAGGGACACCCAGTACATCAAACTTGATGAAAGGAGGCAGGGAGGAGTCGATAATCGACCAGTTTTGCTTGGGAATCTTTGCCATGTAGTACATGACTGACGAGCACTAGAATGTAAACTCCAAATCTGACTTCTTCTTTCTCAGTCAAGGATTCAGTAACATGCCTTGATCTTTCCAATCTCATTTAATTTTCCATAATTTCGTTTCCCTTGGTATGTTAATAACATAATAGCTATGCATCAGGCTTTTTATTTCTATCGATATTAGATTTACAAATAAGTTGGAGTTGATATGAATATTTTGCCTTTTTCAACACATTGCAGATGTGATTGGGGTTCGCAACACAACACATTGCCATGGATATTCATAACGCGTTGCTTGTGTGCTGATAAAATTGGACTTTTGAATAAATCCCCAAATATGTCGCATTTTTAAAAAAGAAATTAAGCAACAGGGTTTGTCAGGAATTATATTTTCCTTTTGCTTATATCACTTGGGTAGTTTTGACAAAAGATGACTGTAATATAAAAATGTCTTTGAATAAGTAAAAGTATTCGTTATTATATTAGTCATAAATGGTATGGAGGGATATACGGACAGGACAGTATGCATGCATGTATGGATGGATGGATGGATGGATGCATGGATGTATGTGTACACACACACACACACACACACACACACATATATATGGTAATATTCATTTTTGTGATGGCAGACATACATACTTGATTGATGTGTTGGTGCTTGGTTTCACGTAGATAAATTCTGGTTGTGACTTGTTTCACGATTATGGGTGGTTTTTTCTCGACAATGTAGAGTGAAACTATTCAAACAAATTTACTTTTAACTGATATTATTTAGAATGTTTGTTTAAAATCATTGTCTTCTTCAATTTTTTTGTTGCTTATAAATTTTATATTTGAGCTAGATAGAGTACAGAGGAACGATTGCAATTGGTGGGATAAAAGACTGATTCTAGAAGGGGAGGCAACCTACGCAGTATACAAGCGTGATTTAGATTTTTTAATGTAGCTTAACAATTTTCCAGTCATACCGCTACGATGTCTGCAGTGTGACAGTTCATAGTGATATCTAGCACTGGAGCATCGTGCTGCAGACATCTAGCATGATGTCCAACCCAGTCACATTATGCTGACACCAGTCCAGCCAGTCCTAACACTAACCTCTTAATGCTGAGCGCCAAGCGAGGCAGCTGTTAGTACCATTTTTAAAAGTCTTTGGTATCACTCGCCCGGGGGTTGAACCCGCGACCTTCCGCATCCGAGGCGGACGCTCTAACCACTAGGCCACCGGAGCAGCTCGCAGTATACAACAAAAAAAA
Organism: Megalonaias nervosa; assembly: GCA_016617855.1. Lineage (NCBI taxonomy): Eukaryota > Metazoa > Mollusca > Bivalvia > Unionida > Unionidae > Megalonaias > Megalonaias nervosa. Next base: position 21,696 of record JAECUM010040467.1, on the reverse strand, counting down.
AAAAAGATAAAAGGAATTACAGTAGTCCAATATCTGCAGTGGATGTAATGCAGTATATTCTATAAAATACATAACAAGAGTGCCACATAATAAGAAAGTGCGTATTTGTATGTATTCCTACAACTTTCCCTGTTTAACTTTTCCTCCTTTTGAAATATTTCAAACAAATGAAATATTGTTCTAAGTATAGTTTTTTTTCTTCTCCTTTTCAAATATTTCAGACAAATGAAATATTGTTCTGAGTATAGTTTTGTTTTTATCTCAAAATAACAATGGACGAAAATACCTTATTCATATATGTAAGTTTTAGTTTGTAAACGGTGAGTCTAAGCTTCCCCAGCAATGGCCAAATTTTTGTATTAGGCAACATTTTAAAAAAGCAGCTAAATTTGGTACATGCGCAATAAGTACATGGTAGGTTCAAAACAAAAATGTAGGTCAGCATTGTATCCCATTCAAAAAAAGGGTGCTCCTATGTTGAGTTAGACCTCCTTTCAAAACACACTGCAGTTAAAATTGCTTCGTTAAAGTAATATCATTTGTAGATAAATACTGCATGGTTGTAAAACGAGTAAATCTCCTAGTGGATATACTGCAGACGAAAGTAGAGTGAGATAGCCATCTCGGGACTGGGTATCACCCCTGGGTGAAGAAGCACAAACAGTACTTTCTTTGTTGCGTAAGCGTTTGTAAAACATTAATGAGTTTCGATTTTCTGTGAGCAGGAAACTGTCCTAACACTATGATACGCGTATCTATTTACAAACGATATTAATCAGAGGTATTGCTTCCAGTAGCTTACTAACGGGGGGGGGGGAGGGGGAGGGCAGTTGTCCCTGGATCCAGAGGTCTTGGGGCGCCAAAACCCCTTCGGGTTATCATTGTCCCTCTGGCGCCATTTACCCTTAGTACGCCCTGTTTTCTCCCTGATCTGACAACAGAAAGGGACATTGTTTTTAGATCATGTTATCCAACTGTCCGGATACGTAAAAAATGAAAGGAAAAAAAGCTGCACATATGTATGTATGTATGTATGTATGTATGTATGTATGTACGTCCGTACGTGTCTAGGTAGGTAGGTAGGTACGTACGTATGTATGCATGGATGGACGGATGGATGTGTGTATGTATGTATGTACATGTGCGCATGCACACACGCACGTACGTATGTACGTACGTATGTATGTATGTACGTATGTACGTACGTATGTATGTATGTATGAATGCATGCATGTGCATAAACAGTACCATAAGTCAACGTCATTCAATGAACTCTTACCTGCGCATCAGATCATTCGTATTTGTTTACACACCGATTTGTAGTAAGAGCCAGACGTAGCTTAACCAAATATTCTAACCAACACATTTGAAGATACCCCGTATCTTCCAAAGAAGGTATTCCATTTGTTCAAGGCTTATGCAGTGAAGAGCGGGGTGGTAGTTGTGCTTGCTTCTGCGTGCTGTAATAGCGGCTATGATAGCGTTTAATTTGAGAAGCGAATCGACTAAGTTCAGGTGTATAAAGTAACATCCCGGCTAGGGGACTACAACTGGACTACTTTGACTGTAGCATCGGCTTTCAAATGCTTCCAGTCAGAGGAAAATAAGTTCTTTTCGTGGCATCAGGCTGTCAATCAAGACCGGTGTGAATAATCAAGACATTATCTGCAAGTCTCAGTTATTTTCCTTGTCCGATGTGATTGCAGTGGGAGGGTAGATGTCCCAGCTACTGACTGATTCAGACAGGTAGCATACTACAACCGTGCAAGAGGGGGTGTGTCTAATTGACGGAATTTCCTACGGTTCGCTGGCCGGCTCATTGTAAAGCTCCACTCTGATCAGGTTCGCTATTTAGTCTTTATATACCTCTATCAACGTGTTTTAAGTCAATCTACACATGGTCGGTGGAACGTCAGATTGAAGAAAGGATGATTCTGCCATCAAGAGAATATACTTCAACTGAAAGTTGATGAACGCATTTTAAAAGTCTTATTTTTTAATATCAAATGATATTGTTGTATAATTAAATTGAAAATGTACCTTATATGGTACAATACACATAAACATATTACTATTTCAAAGAGGAATAACGTCAAAAACTGTTTTAAGTAAAGGGAGACAGTTCCTTTAATCTGAATGAATGTGGAGGAGCGTTTTTCACCCAAGTGTAAACAAGATAAAGAAATTCAGTTTTGTAATACAGTGATAATGAAGAGTGTGGAATTTTGATATCCGACGTTCGCTGTGTAATGTGGATACGGTGATTATTCGGGTATATGAAAGATTATTATTTGCCAGCGGAATTTGCCATCTTTGTTCTTCAACGAAAAGGAGAAGGTATCATGTCAAAAGAGATATTCTTCTCTTGTAGTAGTAACAAGAAGGACTAATTATTGACGATCCTGAAGTTGAATCTGCCTAGCAAAGATGCTTCAGTGATGAATCCAGTATTCCATCCTAGTTTTCTGATGTAAATTCATTTTAACTGAGGTTTTCATCAAGACTGACTACTAAACCTCGTGGAAGGTAGTGGCATTTTGTACTTAACAACAGAAAAATGAAGAGGAAGAGAAAATTATTTTACCTCGTGTTCATGACAATAGTTCTTACACATTTTATTCCATTTACATTCTCTTGCATTCTGTTATTGAATGGATGGACTCCATTATCCGTATATGAAAGAACGGAACTGGCCGACATTGTCTTATCAGCACATGTTAAACGCGCGTTCAAAGAATGGAATCAAAGGACAACAGCTCAGACCTATTATGCTGAGGTGGAAATATTACAGGTGTATAAAGGTGTAGAATTACTGCGACAAATTCCCGTTAATGCTCAAAATCGCCGTTTATCCAATGTGACTAATTTTGGTGACAAAAAGATGTGTTACGCGGACGTAATGGAGGGAGAAAGATACATTCTATTCCTGACGACGTACAAACAGAGGTTATCGGCAAAATATGACGATATATTTGGAGCAGCAGCCGAGTACACGCAGTACAACGTAAGACAGGTGATAGCGCAATTAGGTGAGTTTAGGACTATAGTAGAGTACAGTACAGTACAGTATAGTATAGTATAGTATAGTATAGTATAGGACGGTACGGTGTGGTATGACTAGGCATGGTATGGCAAGGCATAGTAGAGTACAGTGCAGTGCAGTACAGTACAGTACAGTACAGTACAGTACAGTACAGTATAAATTATATATGCCATACAGTTTATAACACAAGGTAGTTATAGGCTTACAACGAATATGTATCCTTTGAAGTAAAGCGGAACAAAATTCCTTTTGATAGTGTCTCCTATTACTGTTTTGCGTTTATACCGATTTATATCCATTCCCTAGAACTGGACTGGGCTTGTACCCATTTTTATCCAATTCCTATTACTAGATTGGGTTTGTTCCCATCTATATCCATTCCCTATTACCAGCTGCGTCACTAGGGGGGTGCAGGGGTTGCGGACCGCACCGGGTGATACCATCAGAAGGGGTGACACCAAAATGACTGTCTATAAAATTTTTAATTTTTGTGCAGGAAGGAGGTCCATGGGGGTGACACCACGAGTTACCGCACTGGGTGACACCAACCCTAGTGACGCCACTGCTATTACTGGATTGGGTTTGTACCCATTTATATCCATTTCCTATTACTGGATAGAGTGTGTACCCATCTGTATCCATTTAAACTTCAACGCTGGCTCATGAAAGGGACTTACTATGTTACTGGTACGAAAAATAAGATCTCTAGAGGTAACTGAGTGAGACAGAACAGCTCATATATTAACCAGCATGTACATATTAAATCTCATCTCAGCATGAAAATTTTGACAAATCTCATCTCAGCATGAACATATTAAATCTCATTTCAGCATGAACATATTAAATCTCATCTCAGCATGAACATATTAAATCTCATTTCAGCATGTACATATTAAATCTTATCTCAGCATGAACATATTAAATCTCATTTCAGCATGTACATATTAAATCTCATCTCAGCATGAACATATTAAATCTCATTTCAGCATGAACATATTAAATCTCATTTCAGCATGAACATATTAAATCTCATTTCAGCATGAACATATTAAATCTCATCTCAGCATGAACATATTAAATCTCATTTCAGCATGAACATATTAAATCTCATCTCAGCATGAACATATTAAATCTCATTTCAGCATGAAAGTGACACCTAACTCTTTGAGGCCCACAACTTGATCAATGTTTCGTGTGTAAGTGTATGAAGAGATACAATTGAACACCGAACTGATATGTAAATCTCGTGTAAAAACAAAAAGATATTCGGAAAATAATTCCTTCAGAATCTTGTAAGTAAGAAGAGATTCTCTGCAAGCAATTCACTTTATGTTGACATTATTAAAAGCAAATAGAATGATTTGATGCCGTATACAAACCTGTTAAACGCAGCAATATGATTGCTCATCTTGCATGTAATTGAAAACAGACGACCTCATGAAAGCTGAACAAAAAATATAAATCAGATATTTGGTACTCAAAATCAGTAACAGTCTGTTACAACTTTTACATTGTGATCTTGAATTAAGATACGAACGGAAACCACTTCAAGGTATATTGTGTAAAACCAGAAGCAGAGAATTTATCGAACAAACATTTATACTTGACTGCATTGAAAGCTGCACACAAAACAATCATTACTTCCTTTCATATTCTTTAGCAGACGATTTTAGAAAATACATAAGAGCTGTTTCATATAAGTATCGTGAGGTGAATAATTGACAATGTATTAATTTGTTTTGTTAAAAGATCAGAACGTATAATATGTCTTTTGCAATGTTTTTTTAATGGCAAGCAGAAACATTTGTATCACAATATCAACGTGTACGGATATGTAAATTTGTGTAGCTTTAACCTGATGTTCCGTCATCAGAAACCTTTGTTTCTCATAACTACAAGAAAAAGTAAAGTCCTAGTTACATGTTGCAATTTATTAAGAAAATTGACAAAGTTTGACCGATTGTCCATTTTCTCGTTGGTTTGTGGTTTGACCGATTGTCCATTTTCTCGTTGCTCTGTTGGTCCCATATTTTCATTATTTCTTTAATGGTACTTCACGTATTACTTTCTGAAAACTATGCCTCACAAATAACACATTTTGTTTCAGCAAGCACGGAAACACGAAAAACTTAACAGAGAAAACTCTACCGAAGAATTTCAATCTTAATGGCAGGTCGTGCTTTTAGCCAGCTGTGGCTCTTTGCAGGGCGCTTGTAGATTGTGCCTACTACTAAAGCTGTGTTTATTTTGTCACGAAGTATCACTTGTTTTACGTTTACCTCTCCCAACTCGCAGTCACCATCTTCTGTTTGCATCAATGAAAAATATGCTTTATTGATATTGTAATTACAGGATTAATTTTGTTTATCATATTTCAGGTTTCAGGAATATACTTCGCGTCTGAGTCGAGGTTATGAACATGTGAATTACAAATTTTTCGCATTTAGTTCTTGCGCTTTTGCGTGAAAAATACATGCACACTTTTAATTTTACAGAATTACCTCCCGAATAAAGTAAATGCATATATTAATAAGATAAATAAATTACTAATGATTTTAGTTATTAGGTGTATATTGCCAAATGTGCATAATGTAAACAAAAAGTCTACACAGCATAGTGCTAGCGGTTGAGTGTATATATATATGTGTGTGTGTGTGTGTGTGTGAGAGAGAGAGAGAGAGAGAGAGAGAGAGAGAGAGCGTACGCGTTGGAATGCATTAAACTTTTCGAATTTTAATTGCCAAATTATCCCCAGTTTTCACTACTTGTAAGAACCGACAAATGCTTGGTTTCTGCAAGTAAATAATTAATAAAGACAGATCAACAAAAAAGTGATAATCATTCTCCATCTTAAAAGTTTTTCCTCACAAGCTTCGCACTTTCTCTTATGTCAATTATACTTACTGAAAGTGTTGCATCACATTATTAAGTAGAGTCAGTGAAATATGAAATGTTAAAGAAATTCACTTTTTCTTGATGGTAAAACGTGATGCATGTTAAAGCCTAAAGCGTCACTATCTAAGCATTTATCTGGAAATAAGGGTATGTACAAAATCTAGAAACTCATATTTGTAAATTACCTTTAACATCATTGCAAGTCTGTTTTAATCAAATTCTAACAACCCCGAATTCACTGTGAAGATTAAATGTAGACAACCATATATAGGCGATTAATATGCCATATACAAAGCGGATGTTCTCCTCGTTAAATTTTAATATTCCCTGCATTTCGGCTAAGATCATTTAGTGGACACCGTCATAAAAATACACCTTTTTATAAAAAGGACAGTTTTGTTACCCCTTGGGTGACATTTCCGATGAAACATATTGTACTATTTGTGTTATGTTCTTATATATATATATATATATATATATATATATATATATATATATATATATATATATATATATATATATATAGTACCTGGTTAACCTTGTTTACACACATTTCATGAGTCAGTCAGAAGCCCAAGCAAACTGATTCATTTGCTTCCGCTGTAAGATTTTACAGAAGGACAAGTCAAGTAGTGGAATAGATTGCCATTCGTCATATCAGTGTTAAGCGTAACTCGAACTTTCTTCGTAGATTTTGATGCAACATTTTTTAACTTAGAAATGGAAAATTACAAGTAGTTCTTATTCTCAATCACCGTTATCACAACAGATTCTCGACACGTAAGAATATTCCATGTTAGCGGGGATCAGTTTTCTGACACCACGAAAAGCGAGGTCTATGCCTGGAATAATAAAAATAGAAACATCTATGATTTAAAACCACACAGATCGAGAGCTTCTATTCTTCCAGTTTTAAGCTATACAATCTTAGTGTTCTGAGGCGGAAAAGTTTGTATTTTCCTTTGTTCTCTCAGTTTCAAGGTACCTCTCAATCATTGTAAATCAGCTTAATAATTATACACTTCATCTGAGAAATAAATGCAAGCCGGTCGTGCATTGCTTTAGACGTTATCATACACTTTGTCTGAGAAATAAATGCAAGCCGGTTGTGCATTGCTGTAGACATCACTGTACACTTCATTTGAGAAATAAATGCAAGCCGGTCGTGCATTGCTTTAGACGTCATTATACACTTCATTGAGAAATAAATGCAAGCCGGATGTGCATTGCCGAAGACGCCATTGTACACTTCATCTGAGAAAATAAAAGCAAGTCGGTCGTGCATTGCTTTAGACGTCATTATTCACTTCAGCTGAGAAATGAACGCAAGTTGGTCGTGCATTGCTTTAGGCGTCATTATACACTTCATCTGAGAAATAAACTCAAGCCGGTCGTGATTGCTTTAGACGTCATTATAAACTTCATCCGAGGAATAAACGCAAACCGTTCTGCATTGCCATACACATTAATGTTCATAGCCTACAATACACTACTGTTTGACGGCTATCACTGTCACGTCATCTAGACCATGCGCACTGTGGACAACGCTTAACATGTCACACTGTTTAATAAAAACTGAGCGTTCTTGCCCACATCACACATTTCTTGGCATCATTGGCATCATTGGCATCAAATCTCTGAATGCATCTGTTGAACACACACCAAAACTACATGTAAAAGGTGTATTACCAATTGAGTTCGGCCTGTCAGAATTGTGTTATTGGCATTGAGTTTTAATACCTATATCACACATCTCTTGCTATTCCAGACAATTGACGTCGACTCGAGACACATCGGTTGAACAATCACAATGAGGCGCACGTGTTCATCGCATATTCTCATAACACTTCGAATCCATAATACTGTTACAAGGTGGGTTGGAGGAATTTTACTAGAAGCTTACGAATGCAGATCACATGGATGGCTATAATGTACACTCTAACTGAAGAAAATATTTCATTAATGATTTGATCAAAAATATTCCGCGCTTAGCATACGATACACTTGACATAAACTATTGTTCGATATGGACAAAAGGAACGACACAGGATTGTAGACACAGTTATATCATTTCTTTTCGCGTGTTAAATTTTTTCGCGATTTACGTCCTGGAATCAATACAATAGCATATTTTGTCGAATAAATAGTAACAGAGTGAAAATTCCCTATAATAATCGAATGATTTTATCTTTTCAATATACAGAAGAAAGGCATTAATTATTTGCAGAATTTTGAATGCAAATATTTGTGTATAGTTTACAATCAGAGAGCACCGCTGACATGGATTTTGTGTAGAAAGCTAGTGCAAAAGAAGTTTTAAAACCGTTGATTGTTGTAGTGTATGTACATGTTGATGGCGCACATATTTTGATGATTGCATAAACAATATTAAATTTCACCCAAATTTAAAGAGATAATCAAATATAACTCACAATTTATTTGCAAAAACGCTGATCAGTGAATGAAGATGAAACAATGAAGCATTCATAATGTGTGTACGATTTATTGTATCAGAGTTGAATCTTTTCTTTGTAAAATGGTGAATTTTATACTGTCATATACATTCAGAACTGATTTGATTAAAAAAGAAAACGCAATAAAGGAAAATCAATATCCAAAGGAATGCTAAGTAATAGTGCTGCCAATCATTTATTTTAAATTTGGATTATTATGTTGAATATAAACAAACATATATTTTGTGTATTCAGATTTAAAATGTCGTTAATAGCATTTACTTAATTGTCCGATTGTCTCAAAATAATTAAAGCACAATATATCCACACGTTCTCCCCTATACATATTCTTCATTAATTTTATGTAAGGTCCTAAGGACTGTTTCTTACACTGACTCGAATCCTTCGCTAACATTTATTAAATGCACCTTTATCGCCCGTATTTTCTGCAGTCCTTTGTATCTACCAGCTGTATAACAGCATAAAGTGATAGCAGTATTAGATCCAAATGATTACATGCGTCGCATTGTTCCGCACCGGCTGTCCTGATACGATTCGAGAATCTGTCTTATAATAGATTTATTATATTTTCAAACGCAGGAGACAAGGTCTATGCTGAGTTATGTACCAAAATCTGCCCCCCCCCCCGAAGCTAGCTATATGAATGTAAGAAGTTGCACTAAAAAATAGTTCTTATTAAAATAGAAAGGATCAAAATAATCAATACATAAATTACACATCAATAGCTTTTGGATAAAGAAAATTAAGATCTGTCCTCATTAGGGATGAGTTTTCCGAGAGAGAGAGAGAGAGAGAGAGAGAGAGAGAGAGAGAGAGAGAGAATTTGCAATAATATTTTTATGATAAATATATAATGCAACTGGGTATTACACATATACCATTTGTGAATTGCTGAAAATAGATTTTACATAAAAAGTATAAATATATATGTTTAACATAATTTTTTGAGTAGAGACGAATTTATTACAATTACAATACACAATTTATAAAAGTCTGAAAAGTACACACGTGAGATTTTTCCTAAATTTAAGTAAACATACAGTGTATTGTAAAGAAGAAAATGTACTTTATGAATATATAACACACCATTCAATTCTAGATTTTTCAAATGGATGTTGGAATAAATCGGAAAGAAAGACACAATAAAGGATGAAACGAAGAGAATAACAAAAAAGAAAGATTAAGATAAAAGAAAGTCCATTATGTTTATGTGAATGAAAGTGTCAAGGGAAAGAAAACGAGAAAGATTTTTTTTTTTTTTAAAAAAGCACGATCGTCTATGTTTCACAGACATATTATATCAATTGGAACAGATTTCGTATTTTGAAAAGAAATTGTATAAAAATAATTAAATCAACTGCTTTTCCCCCAAGTTTAATTAATCAACTACTTTTCCCCGAAGTTTAATAAGGCCATTATAAAACCCGTTATATAGAAAAAAAAATCAAAACTGAGTAAGGGTCTTGTAGGAAATTTTTAAAGTTGGATAAAATAAAGATTTTGTTGACATTTTTAATCGACCAATAAATCATTTTGGCTTTGACTCTCATTGCGAAATATATTTGTTACTACTACTACTTTACGTATTTTTACGAATAATATTCAGATTTTCGATTATGTCTTGATATCTTTAATTTTGTAACAAATATGTTTTAACCTATTCCCATGTACAATTAATAAAAAACATAATACATCTTGATCCCTTTGTGTCAGGCAACCTAAGATAGGCAGAAATATTTATATTAAAAATGTTATGATCGTTTTTATTATTTTGCTTATGTTCCATCTATAATAACAGATAACTTTTCTGAGCAAATTGTCGTCACTTTCTCCACTTATTGAGCGTCATCAACGCTCATCCTCATTTGCTCCTGGTACAGAAGTGAATTAAAAATTACAATTTTAAATGTCATTGCAAACTATATTTGAACCTTAATTTCTTATAATAGAATATTCTTGTCCTCTTTTATCCACTCTTTATTCAGAATACCAAATAAACTGAGCCTCTCTTGTAAACAGTACAAGAGTGTTAACATTGTTTATTCAAGGTAATAAGATAATGACCATTTTTGTAGAGAGAAAATTAAAGTAATTTCACACAAAAGCCACTTCATTACTTGGCGCCACTTTTTAAATTTGTTATTCAATTTCTTGAAAAAAAATGCCTATTGAAAGTACAAGCTGGATATACTAATATGTACAACTGTGTATTGTCACATGCAGAATTCAAAGTTATATTTACCTGTACAACTGTGTATTGTCACACTGTCTATTGTCAGTTACAGATTGAAAGTTATCCTTATCTGTACAACTGTGTATTGTCAGTTGCAGATTGAAAGTTATCCTTACCTGTACACATGTGTATTGTCAGTTGCAGATTGAAAGTTATCCTTACCTGTACGCCTGTGTGTTGTCAAACGCCGTAGACGTAAGAACAGTATATGACGTTTAAGATAATTGGTAATTAGATTCCATAATCGTGAAGTATGATATTCAGGTATACGAGGATGACTTAGGGAAAGCCATCAAAGTGATAACAGATGGTGTCTTCTTATTGCAGTGTCCCTGTGTGTCATAAATATTATCAAGAATATTGAATTAAATCAAATAACGGATTTATAATGGATGTGACAAAAAGGTCCAGGTGGTCTAAAGCTTTGGGATTTGAAATAAATCTACGTTATTAACTTTGTATTTCTCCAAGCAATGCGCTATATAGGTAATATATATGAATATGTCAAAGATAAAAATAATTAAAAAAGCAAAAGACGTTGGCATTGCAAGACATATTCATCAATTTTTAAAAGACGCTTTGATTAATGCTTGTTACTGGAATGCTCTAAGAAATCCTTCCAGCGTGGGTGTCCTTGACCTTAATCTTGTTCCGACAGAGATCGAAGCAAAGGCCTGGGAGGTCGAAAGCGAGTGCACTACCAACAATGACAAACATTTAAAAATTGATCATTATAGTCGTTCTTTACATCAATATTCAAGTATGTCACATTAGGTTCAAAGTTGTTACCACTGGTGTAATTTTTCGGAATATGGATTGGAGATTTTACTTACTGTATCTTTGTAATCCCCACTCTAATATAACCAGATTTTCAGAATTAGGGTTTTCTTTTGAACTCAACATTAATGATCGTGATTTATGTATTGACACAACTAAGCATTTTCACTGAACAGAAATGGGCCTTCTTGTTTCAAAAGATAAATATTGATTTGGGCAAACCGGCATATGTTTTCTTTAAGAGCGCAAGCCGACACCTTATATAAGTGTAAATGTTCATTTCCTATGGAATGTCATTTTAAAAACCTTTCCTAATTCGCGTTTCTTACTATTTTCCATGTTTGTGAATTAGCCTCAAAACGGTTTTATTTCAGTGAACAATTCTTTATTATGGACAAAGTTCAGTTGTCAGGTTTATTACAAGATTGGTACTGTTGTATTCTTCCGAATGCCCAATCAACAGTTGTGTATATACATACTCTGTAAATAATACTTATCTGGTGTCATTTTGTTGGAGTAGAATGGATAATTTTTACAGTATAATTGTTAGTTTTATATGGACTTGTACAGATTACATAATTCATGCGCTTTTGAACTTTTCCATTAAATTTTGACCCGTTACCACTTAAAAAATATTATTAACGGAATCGTAAAATCTTCATACTATAAAAAATGTACACTGCTTGTTTTTTTTTACTTTCTGTTAATCTACCCTCAACTATCTGTTTTTATCAGACGACTGTATTCACTACTACTACTACTACTACTACTACTACTAATTTTGAGTCCTGTTTTATCTATAAACTGTTAACTCAACTCCTTCGCAACACCTTCAAATAAGTTTTTTGCTCTTATTTATGTTGTTGTGTCTGAACATTGTGGCTTCCGAGTTGATTCAGATTACAGTATTTGTCCCGCTGTGCGAATATAGTTATGATTTCGACCTTTCTGATAAAAGGTCTTTGGTTAACAGAAAGTCCTTGAGTGGAATTATGCCCGAAACAAGACTTAAACTCACGTATCCCTTTACAGAAATGTAAGTCATGGAGTGCTGGCTTTCCTAGATAGTTAACTGATTCACTCGTTTCTTTAACAGTCTATTGCAGTTTTAATATGCCTTTGGTTGACATTACTGAAACCGTTTATACGGGTTATCTTTACAATTGTTCACAATTTTTTGTTGGGTGTGGAAAAATGTTCCAGGCAGCAACTGGAGCATCAAAGGTGGTTAAGTATTGTATGTGAGACTTTAGCTCTGATGCAATCAAATGTGAGACTATAGCGCTGGTACAATTGAATATCAGACTAAAGCTCTGGTACCATCAAATGTGAGATCATAGCTCTGATACAATCAAATGTGCGACTATAGCTCTGGTACAATCAAATGTGAGACTATACCTCTGATGCAATCAAATGTCAGACTAAAGCTCTGTTACAACTGAATGTCAGACTATAGCGCTGGTACAGTCGAAGGTGATGCTATAGTGTTGGTACATTCAAATGTGAGAGTATAGCGCTGTTACAATTGAATGGCAGACTATAGCTCCGGTACAGTTGAAGGAGAGGCTATAGTGTTGGTACAGTCACATGTTAGACTATAGCGCTGATACATTCCCTTTTAACTATCATTAACGACTGCTATGAACACTGAACCAGTTACATTATCTCTCAGAATGAAACATGGTAATACACAATGACATGCCACGAATTAATGCAGATGACTTAACTGAATCTTTGAAATACCTAAACTACCGTGGAAAACTAAAACTTTCAATTTCCAACATGATCTAATAGATCAATGTCTTGTGAGAACATATCCACTTCCTTTCAAAGGGCTAATTAAAATAAGATAACGGCGTAACCATCAGTCACTTCCAAAGATTCTCAGCAATATTTACTGTCCATGGATTGAAATTTATGCGAGCACATGTGCCGTTGTCATTCTTTGTGAATATTGTTGTTAATATTGTATTTGTGGTTATACTATCTTATGATATGAACGCAGAACAATTTCTTGAGGTTGTTAAGAAAAAAAGATAAATAATTTCGAATCAGGAAAACTTTTATCAAGCAATTCACTAATGTCGAGCAGCTGCGAAAAGGAACTCGGCAGGTTTCTGACAATTATATTTTCAATAAAAACTAAAGTAAGACTAAAGGAGACCAAAGCCAAGACACAATTTTACATTAAGATGTTGCAAATAAGGGTCTGACTAAGATATGGACGAGTACAAAGATCTTAAAGAAATTTTGTTTTTTACTAAGCTTCCAATGTGTAGATGAGGCTGAATATTGGAAGTTTCTATTAATTTATTCCTGTTTATTTCTCAACGATTACGCCTTTCCTGTAATTATAAACATCCCATATCTTTATTTAAATTTTCACCTTTCTCTTAAATGGAATTTCCAGACATAATATAATCAATTAATGGGCTCTATTGTCGTAGCTAATATCAGCCAGAAATGTATGATTTCTCGCAGAGACGTCGGTGACTACCAGATCAATGGAACACACTAGAAAATTAATTCTGGTCATAGCACATAGGCCTTTTGGTTCCTTTTGGAATTTCCAGACATAATATAATTTATTAACGGGCTCTATTATCGTAGCTGATATTAGCCAGAAATGAATGATTTCTCCGTTAGTATTTTTCACAGAGACATCGGTGACTACCAGGTCAATGGAACACGCCAGCAAATTGATTCTGGTCATAGCACATTGGCCTTTTGGTTCCCTATGTGAAAGTTCGCTTATGAAAATAGCCTTTTGAAAGGGCGAGACAGTCTAAAAATGTAATAGCACCCTAGCGCCAGCTATTAGAAGAGAAGAGTAATAAACCTTTACGTTTACTGTTGAATCTAACATGTTTTTCATATGCTGTTGTTGTACAGAAGTTATATCGGTAACTTAATACGACACGAAAGATGTCGACAGTTGAACTAGTTCTTCAAAATATTCAAAATCGTACATTTTCAGTGGTTGCATGGCTACATTTATAAATAAATATCTCTATTGCTCTATTCAGGCAATCAATTGAAGCATATAATATGAATGAATCGAAGCTGTGAATGTGAACTATTTGGAGGACATCCTTCAGAGACCATTAGAGTGTTTTTACTAGCACCAGAGATAATACAGAACTAAAGCGAATAATCACTTTATCTAAGTTTCTTAACATTTCACATTTATTACAGAGTCAACTTGGCTACCGTGTAACTTGCTGATCGCTAGATGTGCAGAGAAAACATATTACTTATTTATCTTATTGAAAAATCTTTGCTTGGAGTGTGAATGGCCATTTATTGCATACAGGTCTTTCGTCTTCATGAAAATGTAATGGTTCACTCATCCGGGTAATTCAATGGCGCCTTAACACTGTGGGTTTAATAGCAAGTATACACTCGGGATTAGCAGATTCAAATGAGGGATTTGTATATAATGAAGATTAGAGGTAAAAAAAAAAAAATGGGATCTGTTCAACAAATATCAAATATAGGCGCCTGGTGTGTCCAAAGTGATGCAAATGTATTTAGACAAGAAAACGACGAATTTATCAGCTTTCCTGTAATATGTATTAGACATGAGTATGAACAACTAAAAATAACTGATGATGTGATATACTTACACTAATCGCAATGCTATTCTGCCATCGCTACATATACTTTACAAATGACGATCAACAGCTGCTGAAATTTGAGGCTCAGGTCAGATTTCATTGTAAAATTCTCCCAAATCATTGATATTAACATTCAGAATAGAAAAATGTAACCGTATGGAACCCAAGATCAAGAACAACCCCTCTTATATGCCAGCTTGTATTCTAAACTACCATAACCCTTTTAGGCTGTATTGTGTAACACAAGATACATATTACACTATAGGACTTTATCATCATATACAAAACAACAACTTGATAAATAACCGAGTGTACAAACATTACTTTAAATGAAACAAACTAACTAAGAATAGTTTGTTTATATCGGTGGTCACAGGACATACATTTGAAACTTACTTCTGTAGACAGGAAAGGCCCTAGCAAACGCGGGTCCAACTTGGATCATTTTGGAGCCCCCCCCCCCCCGATTTACGCGCGGACCCCCCCCCCCTCGTGAGTACGGATTTTGGAAATAAACTTTCAAACACGTTATAAATGATATTAAACTTAAAATTTTATTCCATCGCTTTAGAATTACTTTCTCGCTATAGATACATTTTTAAAAATTACTAACGAGCGGAGCCCCTGTGAGCGCGGGGCCTAATTGGTCCAATCGGCCAAAGACCGGCCCTGTCTATAGAACAGTTTGCACAAGAATTAGGTCACTAGTTATTCACATATATTTTATCTGTTGAATCGTGAAGTGGTATCCATTTTGCGTTTTCCCGGCAGCCAAAAAATATTTATTTTGAAATTACCTCCCCCCCTAAAAAACGTATGTTTTGAGCGAAATATTAAAAATGTAAAACTATACTCCTTAGTCAGTTTTAAAATGTGAATAGTTGTCCATTAAGTGTTTGAATCTATGGGGATTGATATGTGACCAGTTGTCGATTAAGGCTTCATGTCTATTGGTTTGACTAGTTGTCTATTAAGCCTTCGAGTCAAAGGGTTTCGATATGTGACCAGTTGTCCATCAAGCCTTCTGGCGTATTTGGTTGGATATGTGACCAGCTGTATGTCAAACCTTCGGGTCGATACGTGACCAGTCATCCAGTAAGCCTTCGAGTCAAAGGGGTTTGATATGTGACCAGTCGTCCAGTAAGTCTTCGGGTCTAGGGGTTTGATATGTGACCAGTTGTCAGTTACGGCTTCGTGTCTATTGGTTTGACTAGTTGTCTATTAAGCCTTCGAGTCAAAGGGTTTCGGTATGTGACCAGTTGTCCATTAAGCCTTCTGGTGTATTGGGTTGGATATGTGACCAGTTGTATGTCAAGCCTTTGGGTCGATACATGACCAGTCATCCAGTAAGCCTTCGAGTCAAAGGGGTTTGATATGTGACCAGTCGTCCAGTAAGTCTTCGGGTCTAGGGGTTTGATATGTGACCAGTTGTCAATTAAGGCTTCGTGTCTATTGGTTTGACTAGTTGTCTTTTAAGCCTTCCGAGTCAAAGGGGTTTGATATGTGACTAATCATCCAGTAAGCCTTCGGGTCTGGGGATTCGATATGTGACCAGTTATCTATTGGGCCTTTGGGTCTATGGGGTTTGATATGTGACAGTTGTCTATTAAACCTTCGGGTGTATGGGGTTCGATATGCGACCAGTTATCCATTAAGCCTTCGGGTCTATGGGATTTGACCAGTTGTCTCTCAAACGTTCGGATCAAAGGGGTTTAATATGTGACTAGTCGTCCAGTAAGCCTTCGGGGCTGGGGGTTCGATGTATGACCAGTTATCCATTGGGCCTTTGGGTTTATGGGGTTTGATATGTGACAGTTGTCTATTAAACCTTCGGGTGTATGGGGTTATACGTGACCAGTTATCCATTAAGCCTTCGGGTCTACGGGATTTGACCAGTTGTCTATTAAACTTTCGGGTCAAAGGTGTTTGATATGTGACCAGCTGTCTATTATGGTTCGGGTCTGTTGAGTTTGATATGTGACAAATTGTCCATTAAGCCTTCGGGCCTATTTGGTTTGATACGTGACCAGTTGTCTTTTAAGCCTTCGTGTCTTTGAGGTTTGATCAGATATTCATTAAGCCTTCGGGTCTATTGGGTTTGATATGTGACAACATGTCCGAGAAGCCTTCGGGTCTGTGGGGTTTGATGTGTGACAAATTGTCCATGAAGCCTTCGGGTCTGTGGGGTTTGTTATGTGACAAATTGTCCATGAAGCCTTCTGGTCAATGGGGTTTGTTATGTGACAAATTGTCCATGATGCCTTCTGGTATATGGGGTTTGATATGTGACAAATTGTCCATGAAGCCTTCGGGCCTGTGGGGTTTGGTATGTGACCAGTTGTCAATCAAGTCTTTGGGTCTATGGGGTTTTGACCAGTTGTCCATTTAGCCATCAGGTTAGTGAGGTTTGATATGTGAGCAGTTGTGTCCATTATGGGGTTTGTTTTGTCCATTAAACCTATCGTTCTGTGGGGTTTGATATTTGACCAGTTTTCCATGAAGCCTATCGGTCTATGGGGTTTGAAATGTGAACATTTGTCCAATAATCCATCAGTTTTATGGGGTTTGACCAGTTGTCTATTACGCCATCCCGGTCAGCTTTAAAATGTGACCAGTTGTTCATTAAGCCTTTACGTCTACGGAATGTGAAAAGTGACCAGCTGTCCACTAAGTTTTAGGGTCAATGACGTTTGATATAGGACCAATTATCCATTAAGTGTTTGGGTCTATGGGGTTTGATATTGTCCTGTTTTTTTTTTGGGACGCTGCTTTCTGAAACTTATACTTAAAATATCACGAAGAAAGCATATAATACCGCAAAAAAATTAAGAAATACGAAAAGTAAAGTCTGTAAAGAACGAGGCAAAATCTTATGACATACCTGGATTTGAGCCAGCTGAATCTTGTTCACAAAAGGCAGGCATACCGTGCCGACTTAAATAATAAGCAAACTATTTTGCCACAAAGTACCATCTGCCTCAGAAAGAATTGAAACTAGTTTTTACAAATTTGTTTATAGCAAAAGTCTGAAAGAATAATGTCTACATTCCAGAATTTCCTATGGAAAAATTAAAATATATTATGTAGTTGAGGTCATATTCATTTGAAATATACAACTTTCCTCAAAAATATAAAAAGGCACTCTTTACAATGTTTGTTTGAATGAATGATCAAGACATTCATCTTACACATTTTTTCTTGCATACTTTCCATTTGAAGATTTTACTGGGCTTAAAAGCCGAGCCCATTCTAAAACGCGCTTACTAATCCTTTGTAAAGGCGACGGCTTTATACATTTTATGTCATGCAGTTAAATGTAAAAACATCTGATTAATATAAATACATTAATCCATGCGAACAATATCTACCTTTAACAGTATAAAGAATTAACACGTTATGACCCAATTAAAAAGTTACTTTTACGCATGAAATTGATATTGGCATCGGATTTGCATTACCTATCGATCGGTCGATCGCAATAAGTTTGGGTCACAAAAGGTATATGCTCCCCTCGCTGCTTTTAACAACTACATGGACGAAAGTGAAATAAATTATACAACACAAGAAACGAGATCAGGTAGTTCTCATGCCATACAGATACGACAAGAGACCAAATGTAATTTAAACAAAATACCATTCACATCAAATTGCATGGCAACCGATCATTCACTTGAAAAAAGAAAACAAAACGTTCAGTACACAATACTAAATTAAGCGATAAAATATGCATAAAGCGCTCGCGTGTTTAACAGAATTATGTATAAAATAAT
Organism: Megalonaias nervosa; assembly: GCA_016617855.1. Classification (NCBI taxonomy): domain Eukaryota; kingdom Metazoa; phylum Mollusca; class Bivalvia; order Unionida; family Unionidae; genus Megalonaias; species Megalonaias nervosa. The sequence continues at coordinate 2,887 of JAECUM010040467.1, read as the reverse complement.
TAATGTATATAACACTAACAAAAATTCAAATTACTGCCTTTGTTTAACATCTTGCACTGACCATGTGTACGCCAACGTTGCCTTTATACATATTTGATGCTTTCATTGCATGAAAAGTATACCACACCAAATCAAAACAGGATTGCTGTTGTTAATTTGAATAAACCCTTGCTTCGACCCCTTAAGTCGAAAGTTGAAATCTTTCTTCGACTGTAAACCCCTTATGTCTAAAGTTGCATTAAAAATCCAGAAATTAATGTTCATAGGTTATGCTTTATCTACAGACAAGTCATCTTTAATTAAATTTTAATATATAAAAGACTCAAGTCCTTGTGTACATTTAGATACATCATTCATTATTTTCCAAACTTACATGCTTACAGCAATTATGAAATATCATCGAAACTGTTTTAAAATCCATTAGGTCGTCAGAAAGTCATTTAGAATTCAGATATTTCCTTGCATAAATCTCAGTGATAAAGCAAAAAAAACAAAAAAAACAAAAATTTTGCGAATGGAACAGAAAATTAAAGAAATATAAAAAAAATCGGCATATCTTTGAAAAGGCTCAAATGAAATACAATTTATATTTTGTAATTTTTAATTAGTGAATAATGTAAAATGTAAAGCTCATGCAATTAGAGACCGTGCCCAATTTTTTAAATGTGTTTTATGAAAAAATATTTAATTATCATTCCTGTTACATACATTATATAGCACACGTGTTTAACCTAGTTCATTTTCAAGTATTTTACGAATCAGTCAAAAACACTAAAAATAATCATGAAGATGAATCCAACAATTGGCTCCATGGTGCTAATGAATATTTTGCATGACACATTTTGTAATATGAACCCATATTGTTACCATAACTCGTTCATGGACTGTCCTAACTATGACTAATTGAAAATCCAAAAGTATCCTCTGATCTCAAACAGTCACATCACATCCGATTCTCGTGACGTAGGAATATTGTCTCCTCATTCGGCCGAAGTGCTGTACTGCGCCACGTAAAACGAGGTCCATATTTTGGATTTTAAAACGTGGTCATGCGACTGGTGCACATTAAGAACTGTGATATACGAAATGCTACTCACCTATATGAGTCATCATCTAGAGATATAGAATATCATGTAAGTTCCTATCACGATGTTGATGTAACATGTGGGGCATTTACAAATTTCTCAATAATTATTGCGCTGTACAGCATTCTTTATTAGTGAACAGTACGTCAAGACATCGTGTCCACTTACTTACTGCCCATTGCCCTCAACGAACTTTCTCAATCTGATTATCCAATTATTAAATGTCATTTCGTATAAACTTTCTGGTAAGTTGCTCATACATTGCACTTTCAAACACATGGTGGCTTTCAACTCGTCTTCTCCTCAATGCATCTTTTACAAGTTGATTCAACCAAAATTCACTTGGAGCTAAGTCAAGATAGGACGATGGGTGTGGCAGTGACTGGATGGTTTGGTCCATCAGCAAGTCTGTATAGATGGCGGATCTATGGGCCGGTGCGTTGTCACCGAGTAACCGGATACCTCGAGTACAGCTGTTCGGAAGGGTGTTTCGTCAGTGGTGTTCCATATCTTTTGGCAACACTTTGGAGACACAAAAAATGTCTAGTGACACTTACATACCGATGTTTGGTCTCTACTTGTTATCTCTGATCCGAACTTATTTTCAAGAAATAAATCTCTGTTTAATCACATGTGACAATCTCTTGAAAACGTCTCTGGTCACACTTTTCATATTTGGAGAGTAACTGTTTTGCGATTTCAACCTGAGTCTGTTTTTGAACAACAGTCAGTGAATGCAGGATCCATCTTTCACAAGCCCTTGGGATCGTACACTATCAACGCATGACAAACCTTGTTTTACCTTTTTCTTCGGGTTTCATGGTAGGCGGTATGCTTTTAAAGGAACAAATTGAGCATATCATGTTAAAGCTGTTTGCCCGGAAACTAATAGATAAAAGAGAACTATTTCGGTCCAAAAGAAATATATTTCAATTACAAACAAATGGATAATTTGTTATCTAATGTGCTGTAAAGTTAACTTAGAACATTAAGAAAACGATTGACACCTTTATGAATTTAGTTGAAGTCCTATTTGTTGCCATTACAGCTGTGGTTTTGTTACAGTGTGAAACGTGCGATACGCGAAGTCAGTCTTGGCCATATGTTATCCGTATTTTTCAGACACGTATAAATTCTTAAAATGCAATTTAACCTTTTCCTTTCGAATTATAAAGTTAAAAAAATATACCCTATACGGTAGGACGACGCTAGAGTACGTAATTTAAAAATTTACTACTCTAACAAACAACTGATTGGAAATCTACACGTAGGCAGGTTTTCACAGTCTGTATTGGCTACTGGAATTTGAAATTTTTTGTTTAGCTATGAAACCGCTTGATAAAAAACTGTAACTACGATCAATACATTCAGTGGAGATTGTCTTTTGAACGTGCAGAACGTTTACCCCAAAATGGATCATGTATGATGTTAAAAGATGGTTAAATTGAACACAGGTGTGTACATTATTTATTCTGGTTTTTAAACTCAGTAAGAGTTTTTGCTTGATCAAAAGCAAAACATTATAAATTTGCGACAGTGAATTCATATGTCATGGTTTAGTCGTCAAACGGTCTTATATTGCTCATATGATATGCAGCAAATCAATGGAAGGGTAATAGAATGGAATTCTAATGCAAAGAATTCAACATGGAGTCCAATAGTAGATTCCTAAACAGATGAATACTGCAATGTAGTTAAAATATGTCATGCTTTTGTTGTTAAAGATTGGTTTTCTACAATATAGTACATCAATATTCATGATTACGACGCCTATGTATCCTAATATATATATATATATATAT
>JAECUM010040466.1:0-59094 GCA_016617855.1 Megalonaias nervosa | reverse complement strand
TTTTTTGATGCGCATAACAACATCCTTATGCTAATAATTTGTATGGTTGGCTTTGTCGCAGAAGCTTCCTCTTGGCGATTTCTCCTTGATTGCGCTAGAACATGTTACAGAAAAAAATAATGCATAGCTGCAGCGACATAGGCTACATCCTTGAGATGGATTATGAATATCCTGCTGAGCTACATGATGTGCACACTGACTATCCGCTCGCCCTAGAAAGCATGACAGTAGGTGTTGATTTACTAAGCCTGTATGCTGCAGCGATTATGAGAAACCTTGGTGTCGGGAATTTTAACGTTTCAAAGCTGGTTCCCAACCTGCTGGACAAAATGCGCCATGTTATCCACTACAAAGATCGGCTACAGTTTCTTGATCTAGGACTGCGGCTAGTTAGATTTTACCTCGTCGTAATATTCAGAGAAGAAGATAGGTTAAAGTCTTACATCGATTTCAACACGACAAAGAGAGAAGCAAAATAAATTTGAGCTATTTTTTAAAATTATGAACAATTTGGATTTGACTAAGCTAATGAGAATATTAGAAAACGTGTCAACATCGAACTTGTCAACGACGTAGTATGAAGCGACAACCTTATTACAGATCCAGTCCTCGTCTCAATAAAGACTTTTGATGAGAACATGGTTCCTAATCGTCATTGGAAACAAATCTGATCGTACATAAGCCTGTTTATGTTGGGTTCGAGATCTCTAAGAATTTGATGTATGAATTCACTACAATACGACCAGAACGAAATATGGCGATCAGCCAAGGTTTTGCTTACTGCTACTGACTCACTATGAAATTATGACATCAGATGTCTACGAAGACATGTTTTGCGAGCCAGGACAATTGTGATTTATCTGGCTGTCTTCGTGGGGAACGTAATCCACTCATGACGCAATCAACAACAAAATTGTGGGCAAATTAAAATAGGAGCCCATGACAGCTATGAAAGAAGTTACCGCCCTATGATGTACAATATATATGATGAAGCTTCGGGACGAGTCAGAAAAGGCGTGCTTAAGGAATCAAGAAAAAAGTTTTGTATTGTTATCACACACACTGATTATTTTGGCAGTGCTTTCTGGTGAGAAGCAGCACGTCAAGATGAATAGATTTCGATCAAACCATTACGTGTTGAAGGCACGCATACTAAATAAAACTGGAATGTCTGGCTACGATGACATGATTCTCTGTTAAGTTGTTTCCATTCAAATGATCAACAACTAAATATGCTGGTGTGATGTCATAGAAACTTCCATAAACAGCAAAATAAAATAGAACGCCTACTGGTGCCTAGTGTGCACTCAGCCTTAATGATGTATAGATGTTATCTTCTTTTCCTTCCTTAATACCAGATATATTTTATCGTGTGGTACCGAAAACGTGATGTTTTAACGAGTGGCCAAGTATCGAGTTAAAATATATCGTTTTTGTAACAAGATGAAATATATCCAGTATTAACATAGGAAAAATGTTCTTTTTTGTTATATACCAAACGTGCATCAAATTAGAAGTTTAGAAGATTACACTCGCTCTTCGGCACAACACGTTCACTCCCACCCGTTTTCGTAAATTCACTCCACTTTTCATGGGTTGATCATATAAATATACCTGACTCAAGAAAGCGTTAGGATCGGGTTGGCCTAATCTGTTGGAGCAAATTACATTTTTATTAATTTGTAAACCTTCAACCATGTCTGGAAAAAAAAAATGCCAGTCCGATTAAACAATGCATCACAGCTGGTTTATCGCTGTTTTCATGGACGTAGGGGAAATAATCTTGGAGAGACGCGAACTGCGGTTAGTCAGATTACTTTTTCAAAGATTAATTTCCATATCTGAAACGTAAGCCATTTTCTATTCATTTGCTCTAGCTCACAAAGTACTCATTTTTCTTGCTGCATGGACAACTTTTGTAGGCACGCACAATCAAGCTTCGCATGTCATGACGGGGATCTTATATTTTCAAACTTGAAAATATGATATAATATCGGAATAAAAATAAATGAAAATTATTTCGCCAATAAGTCTCTAATTTTCACACTTAAGTATATAATAAAAGTTAATATTTTTGAAAGCCAAAACCTATATCTGTTGCGCGTACTGGGCTTGAGGTCTTTTATGCTTACCAATATCGCCACGAAGATTATTTGTCTGTGCTGACACTACCTCAAAATGATCGATCTTTTATCTGACTTGTTAGCGTTGATATGATCGATTATACTGTCTTCTGGAATGAGACTGTTATGACACTCCAAGATTAAGCGAAAGTGCTTGCACTACCTTCTGGAATCCATCTATGCTGGCTACTGCGATGATGATATAGGATGTTAGTAGGATTTTTGTGCGGATATTTCTTCTGCAAGATTTGCCTAGAATCTACATTCTCATTCTCTTCATATAGAAAGTACGTAAGTATCTCTCTCTGTCTTATTGCACATTTTACGTAATCACTGATATAAGGCACATAAAATGTCCGGTTTCTGAAAAAGGAGACTATATAAAATTATTATTTGTGTGTGCAAAATCCCAATTCTCGTACCGGATGCTATCCGTGCTACATTTTTCAGTTCCATTCGCAGCTTCGATGATATCGGAATCTCTTACTTTCTGTACTCGGTCGCTAGTGTGAACGGAATTTGGATATGGATCTAAGAATTCTCGAAGTTTATTGTGTACCGGTAACCTTTAAACTTCTTGCGACCCCTGGGGCCGTGTTCACAAAGGAATTCAGACCGTAGCCCCTCTTGTGTGCCTGCCATAATTTTTTGACCGATAACATAGTTATACAGACCAATCTATGGTGATTGCGACGCTCACCTCTTACGAAGAAAACGATTATTATTGTATGTTCTCTCTGGTTGTACGTGAAACAGCGAAGAGAAAATGGAAAAACTGATAATATAATAGCCCCCTTTCTTATATATATATATATATATATATATATATATATATATATATATATATATATATATATATATATATATATATATATATATGGGGATATATATATATATATATATATATATATATATATATAGTTAGTTAGTTAGTTAGTTAGTTAGTTAGTTAGAACGGCACAAGTTGGATAGTTTGATATTGGAAAATTTTGCGCGTATACAACATGCCCAGACAAAGAGTATTTACCATAGACTATACATATTAACGATTTGGCAAAGAGAAGCAAAACTATCCAAAACTAATATATTACGATTCTACGGTCATAAACTAAGTGACAGAAAAAAGTGAAACCATCAAGTTTTGTATAACTGAGCAAATAATTCAACTGTCAAAGTTATGAAATGAAATTTAAGAGGATTTGACAGGATTATGAATTGACTCTGAAATAATCATAAAGGGTTCTATTCAAGACTAATAGAATATAATAAATCATGGATTTCATTTTCAATACGATCTGCCTTTTGATCCAAACAAGGTTTGTCGGTTACAAGTGGATTAAATACAACCGTATTGCTTTGCAATGAATGAACATTTCTCTCAATAGGAAAAGAAATCATAGCTGAGACAGTCAATGGTCCTGATAGTAAGTCAGATGAGAAATTAACATTATAGTATGAAATTTGAATAAAACCGCACTCTACTAAATGAATAAGAACACTTTCAGAAGAAGAAGACTTCTCAGTAAAAGGCAAAGTATCTGATAATAAAAGACTATGAGAAGCCCCTGTGTTCGTTAATATTTTAGTAGGCATAGGATTAGCAGAACATCCAATATCAAGATATAGAACCTTGCAACATGACTGGCTAATAATTCTCCATAATAAAATCAAAAAGGGGTTTGTCTGAGCCAGCAAATGTACTGTTTCTAATATATGACCATGACCTTGACCTCTGAGGAACGAGCACTTCGAACGACTGTCTTTATTCTGTTGCTTATGAAAGTGAAATGTAAATATTACGAGCTTATGTCAGTAAGTGCACTTTGTAACAACATAGTCTAGTGCTCCTTTGGCTATTTTACATTTTCAGACATTTTTTCAAAATGCGAAAAATTTTGATCTACTTCTTTTTCCTGAAAAGGGAGTACAAACTTAATATTTCTGATAACATCAAAACTTGAATTTTCGTGAGATGAGTGCTTTCTATTTGCCAGTTCTTTTTCTTTTATTTTCAATTGCATTTCCATTTCATCTTTTTGCACTTGCAATATCATTGGTATTTCTCTTTCTTCTATTTGCATTTTCATTTGCATCTCTCTTTCTTCTTTTTGCATTTGTAATTTTGTTTGAATCTCTTCCTTTTCTCTTTCTCTTTCTTCTTTCTGAGTTTGCATTTGCATTTGTCTATCTCTCGCTGAAATATTTCTGAAATTCGTATCCCAGACTAGCTACCAGTTTCTGTTACAACTATATTATCATAAACTATGTACCAGAAAGAAGCAAAACCAGCAACTTTTGCAACACGTAGCAAATAATTACTTATCACAGTTATAAAATGAAAATTTAAGAGGAACTTGAAGTATTATGAATTGAATCAATAATTTTAAAAGTTCAATTCAAATCCAAAAGAATCGAATGTTCCGAATGTACTGGTCTGCCAACAGTCCTGATGTATCAACATGACATTGTCCAGAACTATTTCGAACAATTCACAATTGTCCCAGAATAATAATTTAGTCCAAAAGGCACTACTTAATTCCAATGAATAATCCTAACAAATGTCTCCTCTCAAATTATCTAAACACAACATTAAACTAAAACGCAGTTTGCTACTCGCTACGTGATATTTTGCAAATGTCACATCGTAGAAGAACCCACCTGATCTAACCCACATAATAAGAAATAGCTTAATTCTTCTAAGAACCAGCCTGACATCCCATCCCATGGGAAATTATACCAAACTAGTAAATAGGTTTATTATCACTATTATCATTATTGATCGTAAGCACCTATTTGTAGATCCTACGCAATCAACACTCATAATATCTTAAAATTTATACCCGTGTGCAAACATTAGCAATATAATATCTTGATTACAGATGATCATTACAATGTACAGTCATAAACTAAAACTACACTTAATATTAATACAGGCATGTAGCAAAAACTGCAAAAAATATAGATATACATAACAAATAAGGAAGTCAAAACTGGCTTAAAGATAGAAGATTAACTACCATGTATAATCGAAGTAAAATTTTGTCAATGTTTAAAGTGGCGTGAATAAAGCTGTATGCCTTTATAACTCTTAGATATATATGCAATAATTTTTCTTGAAATAATTTTGAAGAATTATATAATTAATTCACTTATATCCCGAGTCTCTTATGCAATACAGATAAAACTTCAAATGAGACGGATGAAACATTTTTATGCGTTTGTTGTTTTGTTTTTACTTTATCTGATTGTCCCAGAAACAAATCAACAAGACCTAACTAGAATCCATTCAAATACTATACAGGCCTCGCAAGTTTTATTGGATAATGTATATTGTCCCTTCGGTTTAGTTTACTTTGTGCAGTTTTGGTCGAAACGCGATACATGAATGTTTTGTAGTTATATAAACAGCCTTTATATTACTATCTTTTCAATTCGAGCATATAAGCGGACTAGCAAATCTATAAAACCGTCGCTGCACACGAGAGAGAGAGAGAGAGAGAGAGAGAGAGAGAGAGAGAGAGAGAGAGAGAGAGAGATTTAGATTTAAAGACAACGATTAATCACAAGAAGTGTCGTATTGTTTGTTTAAAACTACACAGGTGGCAAAGATTTCCAGATTTTACCGATATAAGAAAACAATGACTTAGACATAGGGATTTCAATCTCTCTCATCTTTCGTAGTATGTCCCCGTTCGCTATAGCTATCACGTTAAATTACTCAGGCAAGCGCACCGTGGTGCCCTGCGCTGAATTGTTTGTACTGTCAACCGTCCCAAAAGGGTTTAAAGTTAATAGTCAATAACATAAATTTCACAATCCCATACCTGTCCGAACATTTACAGAACGAAACTGTTCTTATGTTGATTTACAGTTGATTTGCACGACGTTTCTTGTGTCCTATAACATGCAGTGACAAAATTGTCTTACGTGAACATAGGTATCATTTCTAACTAAAGACGAGCCTTCAAATTCTGTAACATTTTCACCTTTATCCAAGTTGAACCAAACGTAAATGTCAGTACAAACAAACTACACAGAAACTACCTTTATAACTTTAAATTTACGGACAAACGCCTCAGCTTATTTAAATGATATTATTTTCGTCTTAAAACAGGCATGATAATCCAAATCTATGTTTGACTCTCGCCAAATCTCGCAAGATTTGATAGGTACGCCATATCTTGTGAATAGATGGGGTTTCCAATAACTGCATGTGTAAATCAGTATCTAAATACATTCTGATACTTAGTGTTGAAGGACGTTAATTCGATCCCTTATAGGATAACGTCGATTTGATACAGATATTTAATTTTAAACTGATATCTCCTCGTGAATTGAACTTCGTCTGGGTCACGTTATTTATTTCGCTGAAATGAAGATATATGCAGAGCACGTTCAAGAAAAGGATGATATAACGGTGCTAAAATTAAAAAGGAAAAGCCTGAAATAACGTCTAATAATTTTACTTTTACAAACACCCCCCCCCCCTCCATAAACAAAGCAATGGAAGCACTGAACGAGTTTTCATATAATCATTTCTATATCAGTTATAATTATTTCACAATATCTTTTCATGAATTTCCAAAGCTCTTTCAGTTAAAAAAAGACTAACAATCGAATGTGTGCGTGGGGGGGGGGAGACGGACGGACAGACGAATAGACGGAAATTGCATTGTATTACTGATTGTTTTTCAAACGTATAATAAAATATAATCGCTGACCTGTGATGGTGTTGACACATAGTCTAGAAGATATCTACTTTTTTGAGCGGATAAAAGGAAATATTTCATGACGGAAGTGGGAAACATTGTACTGTCTGAAGTGGCCTTGCCGTTCGTGACAATATAAAATGTTTCCAGTTCACAAGTGAAATATTTCTTTCTGTCTACTAAAAAAGGTATTTTGTTTTTGCTATGTACATTTTTCAGGCAAAACCCGTCGATTTGCGAAGATTTTTTGCTCCATTCTGTGCAGTGCGAATAAGAGATGTATCACTACATCGATAAAAAGAAGTTCCGGAATTTACAATAATTTTAGGATACAGACTCTTTACAAAATTTATCTTGCAAAATTAATGCTTCACATTTTGTAATTTTTAAATTAAATACCTGTTTTTAAACGAAAATGAATAGATTTTTATTTTAGTTGACACATTTCTTGAGCGAATTAATACAATAAACATCGGTGTGTTGGGGTTCTGTAGAATTATCATGGAGCGGTCACATCCGCCAGATTTTAGAGCGAAACATCTTCAAAATAAAATATTGAATGGTTCTGAGTTTACTTGTATGAATTTTGGTTCTTTATCTGGTTAATTTCTGCATTTTTGGCGATATAAGTGGCATAGCCAACGTGGCTATATCATTTTTCTCCCACTAGTATATTTTAATATCTCATCATGAAATATTTAATAAAAGGATTTATCAGGTGCAGATAAACGAATTTCAGCAAGGTCAACGCCATTTTTCTGAGGCTTAATATATCCTTGTATAATTGAAATGAAAAGGTCACTAAATTGTTATATTACAAGACTTTCAATTTTCTGATATGTTTTTGTTGTTTTCATGGTGTTAATATACACACACAACACAGTATTATTAATGACAAAAATTGACAAAAGAATTCAAGAAAAGATGAGCTTGCTAATTTCTTAGGTAAAACACTGATATGAATAATGAATAACATATTTTCAAAACATTTTTTCTTGAAAACTGATCCACAATGTTTCATTTAAAACTGAAATTGGACATGCAAAAGGAGGAACAGACGTACAGACAATTAAAGCAACATTCCGTTCCTAAGTAATGCACGACGCATACTCGAGTAGAATTGCATGATCCCAATATGGAAAACCATTTCCATCATGTCCTTAAATAACCTGTGACGTAGCTGTAAACACATAACATTGGATGAGTTGGTGATTCACCTTCGGCATTTCGCACTACATATGTTGCGACAGAAAAGGCCGACGATATTTCGATTGCGACTTTGTCTCTCCTTCCACCGCTAAGCTGTGCCATTCGGTTTCTAATAGATCTAAATGGATGTCAATTACATTTGAGCGATCGAAATATCGCTCGGCCATTTCCGTCAGATCATGAAATAGCAGTTGTCGGAATATGTATCAATTTGATGTGTTTTGTGATTCGCCTTTAGGTGACTGTTCCACATGTTACGAGTGCAAAGACGGATATTGTTCAGATTCTGACTTTGTCATCTTTAACCGCCGTATTATTCTACGAAAATAATTCAGAATATAGTTGTCAGTGGCGACCATTAAAGCCGAGGCTTCTAGCCGTTTGGGTCGGCAGGTGAGCCATTTGAATAATCACTATCCTTTTCTCACGTATCAAAATTCAGCACTCTGAGAAGTCCTGTAAAAACTGTTTTAACACAGACAACCTCTGGCTATAAAACCAGTTGAGAATAAAACAAAATTAAAAGCCACATAATCACACAGGTAAGTTAATATGTATCGCATGACGAAAACGACTGGTTTAATGTAAGGAAACTTAAATATTGGTGAAATGACTTAAAGTAAAGTTGGATGCCTCGTAAATTGCATTATCCTATTTTGTGGGGTCTCAGAACTGTGAATTAGGTCATGGGAAGTATTACACAATGGCAATATAGAAAATGTTGAAATAAATATGAAATGGGTTTTGGAAATTTCATGTCGATAAAATCATGTAATACTTTTATTTTGTGCCGTTTTCGAACTGTGTCAGGGCGGAAATGCTACTAATAACTTTGAAGATTCCACTGTTCATTTGACTAAGATGTGGTGCCTTTTTTAATGTTTATATTCCTATCCATTTCTTAGCTCTAGAAATAAACATGTTGATATTAAAACAACATCCAGAACACGATATTCGAATGGCATGACAAATATACATAAAAAAGGGGTATGTAAAAATTTCTGAATATTAGTGCGTGGTATAACAATGATCTGCATCAGTGTACATTACGTCAGTGCATCCTTTCAAACTACACCCATGAACCTCTACATACTTTCTCGGTATGATTATCCAGTAATTAAATCTCATTTTGTATTCACTTTTTGGCATTCTCTGTATGCACTGGCAAACAGCACTTCCAACCGCATGGCGGCTTTTAAATCGTCTGCCCCTCAGCGAATCACTGATAACGGTATTCAGTCAAAATTTACTTGGAGCTAAATCAGGGTTATTCGGAGCATATGACAAAGTTTGCATGCTGTGTTCATTCAGGAAGTCTGTCACGACGTTGAATATATGCACCGATACTTTGTTACATCACACGTGACAATGTCATTCAAGCGTCTCTGGTGACTCGTGTCATATTTGGCGAGTAGCTGTTTGACGATTTCAAGAAGAATCTGTTTCTGATCAGCCATCAACAAATGCGGGATCCATCTTGAACATTCTCTTTATAATCTTCAAGTTATTCTTCCACATATTAAAACAGTTTATAAATGCCTGTTATAATATAATAGAAATACCTTCCAGTGTGTATCGAGCATCAAATGTCCCCTTCACAGCAGGTACTTCCAGCTCATCAATCGCAGACGCCGGTCTTCCAGAACTTGGATTATCTTCCATGTATTCTCGGCCATCTGTCAAATAATGAAGTCGGCCTGATATCTCAAGGAGAATGCTCTAAGAGTTCCCGGATTTTAGAGCATCATCTTTGTACAGTAGATACAAATTATTTATTATACTGAGCCTAGTTCACAATACATTTTATTGACGAATTATACGATGCTAAAGTTGAAGTTACTAATGATGATATGCAAGAAAAGAGAATTGTTATCTTTGTATTTTGATTGTACTCACCTTACTGTGTTAAAACCCATAATTTTAACATTCAACTGAGGCCTATTTCGATTTTTATTAGGATGAAACCAGGAATGACGTTGGGCATTAACGTAATTTTCAAATTAAGAAAAGAAAAGTATTGCCATATATAGTGGGTAAATTGCACTAATCTAGCAATTATTCAACTCCACTGACTTCAAAGACAAGGCTTTGTGACAAGTGATTTTAGCAGGAGAAATAACTCAGTCATAGCAATCGTTCTAAATTATCGATAGGAGAACTGAACTCAACAATTTTACAAATGGCACGAGCTTCTTTCTCCGTTTATAGTATCTCAAAACGGGAAGAAGGATTTTTTTGTCAAAGGAACTCGAGTCGAGAAGTGGGTGTTTCGTTTCACTTAAAATTACCATCTTCTAGGGTCATCAGCGAAAATTGTGGTAATTTAACTGACTGTAGCTCAATTTTTTTTCCTTTTGGTAGTTCCTTTTTAATTTTTTTTTTTTTTTTTTTTTTTTTTTTTTTAAACACGCAATCAACTATTGGCAATAAATTAAATGAATAAAGTTACATTAGCCACTTGTAGTATTAAAGGCCAGTCACCTCCTGTTATTAGAAGAATGAATTGGATCATTCTTACCGATTAATGTCCAGAAACAAATTATCCAAATGCTTCCACTCGGAACATATAACATAAAGTTACTGATTTATGCCTTGAAGTCATTAATAAACTAGGCAAGCTTTGAAAATCTTGAACGTTCTTTCATTCAGCCTCTCAATATGAAAAACGCACAAAATCATTGTTCGATAACAGTTAGTAAAATTATCATTAAATAAACAACCAGTAATGGTCAATCAAATGTCAACGTTGGAATATATAATATTAAGAGAAACCAAATAATAACTTTTTTTAAAAAATTTCTTATTGTCAATATTATTAAATTAAATGAAAACATGAAAAAATCAGTCTCACAAAGAATACAGGTAAAAATGATGGTGCACAAATGTCGAGAAGCTTTGACAAGACAGAGACATGTAATTGAGTTTTAATTGTTATTTCAATAATTGAAAAACATAATTACTTTTTTATAAAGTTAGAGTAAATTCATATTATGTATATGTAATTTAATTATTTGTTTGTTAGTTTTAATTTTTTAAAATTTTTTATTCCATTACATGTTATTGTAATGATAAATTTGTCTACTAGATTTGATATTTTTTTAGTAATTCAATTCAGTTCTGTTTGACCTGATAAACAGTCAGCAGTTGAAACATTGTATCTATTTTCTGACCTTGACTCAGAATTCAGACAGAGTTCTAGTAAACAACTTTTTTTTTAAAACATTTTTTTTTATTATTTATTCCCAGAGTAAGAATCATTGATTTTAGCTAAGGCCATACTAGAGTACGTGAGGTTAGGCATGTAAATGTTTCTACGTTGTTCTGGGAAGATGACCACGTGAACCTAATACGGGAATCTGTTTTGCGTTTTAGTCTTATAACTCATGTTATAAGAAGAATTAGCCAGTTGGCCTTTAAACCTTTGAAGCTCAAAGGTCTTTTGTTGTGACCAGTTTCAGTTGAATTTTTATTTTTGGGAATTAGTAATTCATTTCCCTGGATATATATATATATATATATATATATATATATATATATATATATATATATATATATATATATATATATATATATATATATATATATATATATATAAGTGTTTCCTTACAGAATTCTTGGACAAAGACATTTATCGAAATTTATTCGGAATTCCAAACTGGAATATTATTTTCTGTGATTCAACAAAGAACTGTTGACACATCAGTACAAAGCTGACTATCGAAGACGTCATCGCCTTCCGTCTTGAATTTCTTCGGGATTTGAACTGTGATTCATTTAGGATTTTTCATTAATAGGACTTATATCTTTTTAATTATTGGATTAATTTTGGATTTGATTCATAAACCGTAAGTCCTTTTTCTCATTTTTACTTTGTTTTTCTAGGGAAATAAATTATTTTGCTAGATTTTACAAAGCTTGTTGTCTTCACTCTTTTCTTGTTACTTTTGTACGAGCCTAGACATGTAATAAGAAAATTGGGTTGCTCGTCCTTGGGATATATGCATTTTGGCTAAAATATTTCAGAAAACTTGTTTTTTGAAATTTAAATTCCCCTAGTTTTCAGAATTTTTTAAATCCCAAGTATTATTTCACATTTTTTGAAATCTTTAGTGAAATCAACAGGCTTTTTCACAATGTCATCAAAAGTGGAGGTCTTTCTTTCAAATCCTACTCAGGAGCAGTTGGATTGTTTGAAAAAAAGATGAATTGCTTGAACCTGCCAGAAAATATGATCTTTCTGAGGCAAAAGCTTCTTTAACGAAGCAAGAAATTAAAAAAAGGTTTGGTCCAGTATTTGGTAGAAAAGTGTGTTTTGGATAAAAGTGTTTTGGTTTCGATCAATAAATCTGTATCAGACTCTGACATAAAAGTAAAGGAATTAAAATTAAAATACATAATGGAATTAAAGTTGAGGAAGCTGAAACTTCAGAAAGATAAAGAAGAAAAACAAATGCAGTTGCAATTGGAGAAAAAGAAAGAACAAATGCAGTTACAGAAAGAAGAGAAAGAAATGCATTTACAATTTGAAAAAGAGGAGAGAGAGAAACAAATGCAGTTACAATTTGAGAAAGAGGAGAGAGAGACAGAAAGAAGAAAAACAAATGCAATTAGATAAGGAAGAAAGTGAGAAAGAGAGACGAATGCAGTTACAGAAAGAGCAAATGTAATTAGATGAGAGAGAGACAGAGAAAGAGAGAGAGAGAGAAAGATGCAAATGCAAAGAGAGAAGGAAGTGAGGAATATCAAATTAGAATAAAAGAAATAGAGTTGGGAAAAGTAAAACACTCCCCTACTTTTGATGTTTTTAGAAATATCAAGTTAGTACCCCCTTTTCTGGAAAAAGAAGTAGACATATATTTTCCTTATTTTGAGAAAATTGCTGAAATTTTGAAGTGGCCAAGAGAGTACTGGACTCTATTATTACAATGTGTACTTACTGGTAAAGCTCGCGATATTTATATTTCACTGTCACTACAGCAAAGTGCAGACTATGATGTGGTTAAGGATTATGTCTTGAAGGGTTATGAGTTAGTCCCTGAGGCTTATCGGCAAAAATTCAGGAACTATAAAAAAGAAGCTGACCAGGCCTATGTCGATTTGCATGGGAAAAAGCACAACCATTTGATAGATGGTGCTCCTCTAGAAAGGTTAACAAAGATTACGAAAATCTCAGACAACTCATATTAGTTGAGGAGTTTAGGAACTGTGTCCATAGTGACATTAAGATTTATCTTGATGAGCATAAGATCGAAACCTTGCAAAATGCTGCTCGTGCTGCTGACGAGTATTTCTTAGCTCATAAAGTTTTCTTTGTAGGCAAGTCTCCCACTCAGCAGTCTTCTGGTAAGAAGGTATTTCAGCCTAATACGAACCCTTCTAAAACTCAATCTGGCACAACTTTTAGAAATCAAGCTTCTGATAAGATTGATCAAAAATCCTTGTCTCTTCATACGTGTACCTATTGTAAGAAGAAGGGACACGTTATTTCTGATTGCTTCAAAATGAAAAATAAGCATCAGAATCAAGACAGACCTATCCCAAATGCTCTTATTTCTAAGAGGTCAAGGTCACGGTCATGTATTGAAAGCAATACAGTTGTTGGGTCTAATAAACCCCTGTCTGATTTTATTATGGAGAATTATGAACCCTTCATGTCGAAGGGTTCTACAGCACTCTTGGGTGATTTGGCCAATCCTATCCCTATTAAAATTTTAAGGGACACAGGAGCTTCTCAGGGTTTTTTATTATCAGGTACTTTGCCTTTTTCTGAGAAGTCTTCTTCTAATGAAAGTGTTCTTATTCAGGGAGTAGAGTGCGGCTTTGTTAATGTTCCTCTCCATTGTGTAAATTTCTCATCAGACTTAGTCTCAGGACCTGTGACAGTCGGAATAATGCATTCTTTACCCGTTGAGGGCATTCATTTATTACTAGGCAATGACCTAGCTGGAGATAAGGTTGTGGTTCATCCATTGTTACGTATCGGCTCGTTTAGAGTAACAAAGATAAAAGCGAAGACAACAAGCTTTGTAAGTTTTAACAAAAATAATTTATTTCCCTAGAAAACACGGTGAAAAGGTGAAAATATGAAATAGGACTTACGATTTGCGAAGAAAATCCAAACATTTGTCCTAGAATTGTGGAAAACATATAAGTCCTATCACTAAACAGTTCTAATTGAAGCTAGTCTGAATCTCAGTTCCGTTCCAAGATGGTGGATGATGACGTCAGACGAAGTTTTTACACAAATGTCCAAAATTTTCACTTTGAATCACAACTTGTACTGTTCTGTTCCAATTTAGAATCAATTTCACTAAATGTCTTTGTCCAAAGTCAGTTGTGTATAGTTCCCCAGGGAAAATAATTACTGTTTAAAAAGTAGATGAACTATAGCTGTCATCTATAACAATATACATCTCGCTCTACAGACGTATAAATGAACAACTCTTTCCAGCACCAGAAAAAGAATACCTTCTTCTCAAGGTATATGAACGAATCTACAAGGTGTTAAAATATGACTCTGACTGACTATTTCATAGATACCTGAGTATTTAAACTGAACGAAAAGGTCATTTCATGCACACGCACGAAGAACGCATGGTGATTTCAAAATCTCACCATCGCATTACACGATATAATCATAATGCTTGGCAAATGACTTTGGCCACAACCAATCATTTACCTAGCTTGTTTATCAAGGCAGCAATCTAAAAAAATTGCTTACGAAATCCTAAGAGTCATATTTACGTTCTAAATAAACACGACGTTTCTTTCAAAATGTCAGACCCTGTGAACATAATCATCATCACAATAATAATTATATTTAATGATACAAAGATGAAATAGAAAGAATTCAAATTTTAACACACAATTAATTAAATTAATGGTCGTAACACTTTCCCCCATAAAGACAAAAGAAAGATTTATGTGATAAAGTTTTCTTTTTTGCCAGATGTAAACTATATATGATGTAAAAAAAATTACATAAAAATAATTCTTATGAATTATACAAAGGTGTATATGAAAATGATATTTCTATACACGAGAAAGTGCATCTGGAATTAAATTCTCTTTTCCTTTGATGTGCCTGATGTCAAGATTGTACTCTTGCAAAAAAAAACTCCACCTTAATAGTCTTTGATTTTTATTTTTCATTCTGTTGATGAAATTAAGAGGGTTGTGATCACTAAACACAACAACCGGAGAAGGAGCTGAGCTGATGTAAACTTCAAAATGCTGTAATGCCAGTATTAAAGCCAAGCATTCCTTCTCGATTCTCGAGTAGTTTCGTTAGTGTTTATTTAATTTCTTAGAGAAATAATACACTGGATGTTCTACACCATTTCTGTCATCTTGAATCAAAACTGCTCCAACTCCAACATCACTTGCATCCACAGATAGTTTGAATGGTTGACTGAAATCCGGAGCTGTTAAAACTGGTGCACTTTTAAGTATGGCCTTTAACCTATCGAAAGCCTCTTGACATTTTTCAGTCCAAAGAAACTTGTTTTTCTTTCTAAACAAGTTTGTCAGAGGTTCAACAATATTAGAAAAATTAGAACAAAATTTGCGATAGTACCCAGCCATACCTAAAAATCGCATCAGCTGCTTTTTACTGACAGGCACAGGAAATTCAGAAATACCCTTGACCTTAGCATCTATAGGTTTAACTCGACCATGTCCCACAATATGTCCTAGAAAGGTAACACAAGCACGGCAAAACTCACTTTTAGATAAATTAATAGTCAAATTTGCATCAGTGAGTCTGTCAAAGAATTTCCGAATTGGGGCTAGATGTTCTTTCCAGGTGTTGTTGTAGATGACGACATCATCAATATACGCATCACAATTGTCTAGACCAGAGGTAATAATATTCATAAGGCGTTGAAAAGTACTTAAAGAACCCTTCATCCCGAAAGGCATTACTATATATTGGTAGAGTCCATCTGGAAATAAGTGCTCATATTCAGACAATAATTGTTTAAGTTCACCTTTTTCTTGTTGTTGTAAATGAGAAAGTTTCTGGTCTAGATTTTCCCTAATTTCAGAATTCCGAAGATTTGTTGTTTCAAAATTAGTAGAATCCGACTGAATTCCTTCACTCAAATCCTCAGTTGGTGGGACAGGTACAACTAAATTAATTGCATAATTTATTTGGCTCTCTCTTTCAACGTAATAGTACTCCATTAATTTAATTAGATTAGAGTACTAATATTAGAATTTAACTCATTCATTTTCTTCTTTACTTTGTAAGGGCCATAAAATCTTCTTTGAAGAAAATTCTGAAGAATGAGCAAGAGAGAATGGACTCCACTACAAAACTCAAATATTCTCTCAAGTAACGTTTTGTGAAACCATAGTTTCACTTTTGACTTGAATTCCTGATCGCCAAATTCAAGCACAACAGGCTGGAAAATTCCAGACTTGAAATTTGACCTTTGACCAGATTCAACAAATTTGAGAAGGCCAAATTGAGTAATATTTCTCAAAGGAATTCCCTCTGGGAAACTTGTTGACGCACACTTTATGGTCAACAAATATTGGTTGATTGACTTGGTCTTTGGCAAGGGACCAACACAGTCTACCATAATTCAACTGAATGGTTCGTCAAATGCAGGAATAGGTTGCAGATGAGCCTTAGGTATCTTTTGATTGGGTTTTCCCACCATTTGACAAATATGACAAGATCTACAGAACTTACTAACATCACTTTTGATTTTTGGCCAATAAAAATGAGTCAAGATCTTGTGATAAGTTTTATTGATCCCTAAATGACCAGCCAGAGAAGTTTCATGGGCCAAACTAAGTACTTCCTGTCTGTAAGGTTTCGGAACCACAATCTGATATTTTACTGACCACTCATCACTAGCAGGTACCTCGGGAGGTCTCCATTTTCTCATAAGAACTCCATGTTTAATGAAGTAACAGACTGGTACTTCAGTGGCTTCAGTTTCACTAATGGCCCTCTGAAACAAGCAGGAGATCTCAGGATCTTTTTCCTGTTCGACGACAAGTGATTGTCGTTTGTCACCCTGATCACAAAAAAGAGAATGAGTATTCAAAAGAGGATCACTATGATCAATACCTTTTGACTGATCCAAATTAGAAGTGAAAGGGACATCATCAAAAGCCTGGCCAACACATGTGTCAGCTAAAGGAATACATTCCTTATCAAAATCATTCTCAAGAGCTTTCTTTGCCATAACTCTAGTAACTGCACAAGCTGGGCATAAATCAGGGATTTCTGTTTCAATAGGATCAACTTTCTGATCCAAAGAAGGCTTGTCAGTTACAAATGGATTAACCACAACCTTGTCTCCAGCTAGGTCATTGCCTAGCAACAAATGAATGCCCTCAACGGGTAAATTAAACACTATACCGACTGTCACAGGTCCTGAAATTAAGTCTGATGACAAATTTACAGAATGGGGAGGAACATTAACAAAATCGCACTCTACTCCCTGAATGAGAACACTCTCACTAGAACAGGACTTCTCAGAAGAAGGCAAAATACCTGACACTAAAAGACTCTGAGAAGCTCCTGTATCCATTAAAAGTTTAATAGGGATAGGATTGGCCAAATCACCCAAATGCGATGTAGAACCCTTCGACACGAATGGTTCACAATTCTCCATAATAAAACCAGACTGGGGTTTTTGAGACCCAACAAATGTATTGTTTTCAATATATGACCGTGACCTTGACCTCTTAGAAATAAGAGCATTTGGGATAGGTCTATCTTGATTCTGATGCCTATATTTCAATTTGAAGCAATCAGAAATGACGCGTCCCTTCTTCTTGCAATAGGTACACGTAGAAATAGACAAGGAGTTTGAATCAAGTCTGTCAGAAGCTTGATTTTTAGAAGTTGTGCCAGACTGAATGTTAGAAGGAGTCGTATTGGGCTGAAATACTCTTCTAACAGTAGATTGCTGAGTGAAAGATTTGCTTACCGCAGGAACTTTATGAGCTAAGGAATACTTATCAGCAGCAAGAGCAGCATTTTCCAAGGTTTTGACCTCCTGATCTTCAAGATAAGTTCTGACATCACTAGAAACAGTTCTTGAACTGTTTAAGTAATACCAGTTGTTCGAGTCTTTCATAATCATGTTCAATTTTCTCAGCTAAGCACCATCTCTTGAACAACTGTTCTTTTTCTTTAGCAAATTCAACATAAGTGTGTCTAGTTTTTTTTTTTTGTAGTTTCTGAAATTTTGCCGTTAAGCCTCAGGGACTAACTCGTAACCCTTCAAAATGCATTCCTTAACCAAATCATAGTCAGAACTTTGATGTACTGACAGAGATGTATAGATATTTCGGGCCTTACCATAAAGTACACTTTGCAATAATTGAGTTCAATACTTCCTTGGCCATTTCAAATTTTCAGCAACTTCCTCAAAATGAATAAAATATTTGTCTACTTCCTTTTCACTAAAAGGGGGTACTAACTTGATATTTCCTACAATGTCAAACTTTGAATTTCTACCAGAAGTGGAATCGTGCTTTTCACTTGCCAGCTCTAATTCTTTCATTTTAATTTGTGCTTGCATCTCTCTCTCTCTCTCTCTCTCTCTCTCTCTCTCTCTCTCTCTCTCTCTCTCTCTCTCTCTCTCTCTCTCTCTTCTAATTGCATTTGTTCTTTTTGTAATTGTATTTGTTCTTTCTGTAACTCTATTTGTCTTTCTTTTTCCTTTTCTTCAAATTGTAATTGTTTATTCTTCTCTTTTTCTTGTCTATCTTTCTCCTCCTTTTCAAATTGTAATTTCATTTGTTCTTTTTGTAATTCTATTTGTCTTTCTCTTTCTCACTCTTTCCTCTTTCTGAAACTCGAGCTTCCTCATCTCTGCTTCCATCTTGTATTTCATTTTTAGTTCCATTACCTTAATGTCAGAGTCTGTCATAGACTTACTGACTGATGCCAAAACACTTTTGTCAAAAATATTCTTCCCTACCAAATACTGCATTAAAATATTTTTAATTTCTTGTTTTGTCAAGGAAGCTTTTGCTTCAGAAAGATCGTACTTTCTGGCAAGTTCAAGCAACTCATCCTTTTTTAGACTATCCAACAGCTCCTGAGTTGGATTAGAAAGAAAACTCTCTACTTTTGATAAAGAAATTGTGAAAGAAAGCCTGTTGTTTTCGCTAAGATTTCAAGCAAAATATAAAAATAGTACTTGGGATTTGAAAACTAGGGGAATTTAAATTTCAAAAAACAATTTTCTGAAATAGAAAGAATTCAAATTTTAACACACAATTAATTAAATTACATGGTCGTAACACCACTTGTAACTGACAAGACTTGTTTGGATCAGAAAGTCGATCCTATTGAAAAAGAATTCCCTGATTTATACCCAGCTTGTGCAGTTACTAGAGCTATGGCAAAGAAAGCTCTTGAGAATTATGTTGATAAGGAATGTATTCCTTTAACTGACACATGTATTGGTCAGGTTTGTTGATGAGGTCACATTCACTCCGTGTTTGGATCAATCGAAAGGTATTTATCACAGTGATCCTCTTTTAACTACTCATTCTCTTTATTCCAATCAGGGTGACAAACGACAATCACTTGTCCTCGAACAGGAAAAAGATCCTGAGATCTCCTGCTTGTTTAGTGAAACTGAAGTCACTGAAGTACCTGTCTGTCATTTCACTAAAAATGGAATTCTTATGAGAAAATGGAGACCTCCCGAGGTACCTGCTAATGACGAGTGGTCAGGGAACTATCAAATTGTAGTTCCAAAATCTTGCAGACAGGAAATACTTAGTCTGGCCCATGAAACGCCTTTGCCTGGTCATTTAGGGATTAATAAGACTTATCACAAGATCTTGAATCAGTTTGATTGGCCAAAAATCAAAAGTGATGTTTGTAAATACTGCAGATCTTGTCATACTTGTCAAATGGTAGGAAAATCCAATCAGAAGATACCTAAGGCTCATCTGCAACCTATTCCTGCATTTGACGAACCATTAGGCAGAATAATGGTAGACTGCGTTGGTCCCTTACCTAAGACCAAGTCAGGCAACCGATACTTGTTGACTATTATGTGTGCGTGAACAAGATTCCCAGAGGCAACTCCTTTGAGGAATATTAAAACTAAAACAATAGTAAAAGCTTTGATAAAATTCTTTACTCAATTTAGCCTTCCCATCTCTGTCGAATCTGATCAAGAGTCAAATTTTATGTCTGGAAATTTCCAGCAAGTTATGCACGAATTAGTCATCCAACAATTCAAATTTTCTGCCTATCACCCTGAGAGCTAAGGGGCTTTAGAAAGATTTCATCAGACTTTGAAAAATATGATTCGATCATATTGTTTTGATACGGGTAAAGACTGGGATGAAGGCATTCATTTACTATTGTTTGCTGTACGGAACCAGTTCAAGAATCTTTAGGGTTCTGTCCCTTTGAACTAGTTCTTGGACACACTGTGCGTTACCATTGAAGTTGTTGAAAGAGAAACTTCTTTCTAATGAAGATACTGAACTTAATCTTCTCGATTATGTTTCCAATTTTAAGTATAAGTTGTCAAAGGCTTGTGAGGTTGCAAGAGCGAATCTGCACTCTACTCAGTCAAAAATGAAATTAAGGTATGATAAAAACTCAAAGGAAAGGAGTTTTCAGTCTGGTGATAAAGTTCTGGCTCTCTTGCCCATACCACAAAATCCTCTTTATGCCAAGTATTATGGTCCGTACACGGTTGAAAAGAAAGTAAATTATTAAAATTACATCATAAATACTCCTGCGAGGCGAAAACAAAAGCAACTTTGTCACATAAACATGTTAAAGGAGCATATTGAGAGAGATAGGCAGGTAAATCATGCAATTAATTTAGTTGTACCTGTCCCACTCAGTGAGTATTTAAGTGAAGGAATTCGATCGGACTCTATTGATTTTGGAGTGACAAGTCTTCGGAATTCAGAAATTATGAATAATCTGGACCAGAAACTTTCACATTTTCAACAACAATAAAGGAATGAACTTAAATAATTATTATTTGAATATGAGCACTTATTCCCAGATGTTCCTACGAGAACAAACAAAATTTTTCATGACGCTGAAATTGTAAATTCCAAACCTGTGAAACAACACCCGTACAGGATAAACCCTCTCAAACAGGAATACTTGAAAAAGGAAATTCAGTATTTGCTGTAGAATAATTTCACAGAGCCCAGTAAAAGTGACTAACGTTCACCATGTATACTTGTTCCGAAACCAGATAAAACTTTCCGTATGTGCACTGATTATAGGAAGGTGAACAGTGTGACTAAAACAGATTCATTTCCATTACCAAGAATCGATGACTGCATTGATAAAAATTGGAAATGCAAAGTATATCTGAAAGGATTTTTGCAAATTCCCTTGACGGAAAGGGCAAAGGAAATTTCGGTATTCGTGACTCCAGATGGACTTTATCAATATAAAGTGATGCCGTTTGGGATGAAGGGTTCGCCAAGTGCTTTTCAACGTATAATGAATATGATCATCTCTGGTCTAGATTGTTGTGATGCTTACATCGATGATGTCATCATCTACAACGCCACCTGGAAAAAACATTTAGCAACAATTGACAGACTCACTGATGCAAATTTGACAATCAGTTTATCGAAAAGTAAGTTCTGCCGTGCTTGTGTAACATTTCTAGGACATATTGTGGGACATGGACAAGTTAAACCTATATATATAAGGTCAAGGCTATCTCTGAATTCCCTGTGCCTGTCAGTAAAAAGCAACTGATACGATTTTTGAGTATGGCTGGATACTATCGGAAATTTTGTTCCAATTTTTCTAACATTGCTGAACCCCTGACAAATTTACTGAGGAAGAAAAATAAGTTTCTTTGGACAGAAGAATGTCAGGAGGCTTTTGATAAGTCAAAAGCCGTACTTAAGAGTGCACCATTTCTTACATCTCCAAATTTCAGTCAATCATTTAAACTGTCTATTGATGCAAATGATGTTAGGATTGGAGCAGTACTGATTCAAGAAGATAAAAATGGTGTTGATCATCCAGTGTGCTAGTTTTCTAAGAAATTAAATAAGCACCAAAGAAATTATTCAACAATCGAGAAGGAATATTTGGCTTTGATATTGGCATTACAACATTTTGAAGTTTACATTAGTTCAGCTCGTTCTCCGATTATTGTGTTTAGTAATCACAACCCCCTTAGTTTCATCGACAAGATGAAAAAAAAGTCAGCGATTATTAGAGATTGTTGTTACAGGAATATAATATTGACATCAGGCATATCAAGGGAAAAGACAGTTTAACAGCAGATGCACTTTTCCGTGTATAGAACTATTATTTCATGTACACTTTGTATAATTCACAAGAGTTCTTCCTATGTAATTTTTTTACCTCATATATATATATAATTAATTTATGGTTAAAAAAAAAGCTTTATTATATACATCTTTCTTTTTCCTTCATGGGGGAAGTGTTATGTATATATAATTTAATTATTTATTTGTTAGTTTTAAATTTTTTTATTTTATTCCATTAGATGTTATTGTAATGATAACTTTGTCTACTGGATTTGATATTTTTTTAGAAATTCAGTTCAGTTCTGTTTGACCTGATAAACAGCTAGTAGTTGAAACATTGTATCTATTTTCTGACCTTGATTTAGAATTCAGATAGAGTTCTAGCAAGCAATTTTTTTTCCTTTTATTATTCATTTCCAGAGTAAGAATCGTTGATTTTAGCTAAGGCCACACTAGAGTACGTGATGTTAGGCATGTAAATGTTTCTATGTTGTTCTCGGAAGATGACCACGTGGCCCTCATTCTGGAATCTGTTTTGTGGTTTAGATAGTCTTATAACTAATGTTATAAGAAGAATTAGCCAGTTGGCCTTTAAACCTTTGAAGCTCAAAGGTCTTTTGTTGTGACCAGTTTCAGTTGAATTTTTATTTTTGGGAATTAGTAATTCATGCTCCTTACAGAATTCTTGGACAAAGATATTTATCGAAATTTATTCGGAATTCCAAACTGGAATATTATTTTCTGTGATTCAACAAAGAACTGTTGACACATCAGTACAAAGCTGACTATCGAAGACGTCATCGCCTTCCATCTTGGATTTCATCGGGATTTGAACTGTGATTCATTTAGGACCTTTCATTGATAGGATTTATATTTTTTAAATTCTTGGATTAATTTTGGATTTGATTCGTAAACCGTAAGTCCTTTTTCTCACTTTTACTTTGTTTTTCTAGGGAAATAAATTATTTTGTTAAATTTTACAAAGGTTGTTGTCTTCACTCTTTTCTTGTTACTTTTGTACGCGCCAAGACATGTAACAATATAATAACATATTTCATTTAAACTGTCCATCAATGAGATTGAACATTTAGGAAAATCAAAGAGTGAACAACATTTCCAAGCGTAGAAAAACGTTATTTGCATTGAAGTTATTACTCTGCAAATTGAGAATTATTTTTGTAAGTTTTATAGCATCTAACCCTGTCATCGACACTCCCTCTTACCACAACTGTTATAAATATTATCAAAAGCATAACCATTTCGTGAATTTAGTAGGGGACGCTTAAGCCACCAAAAACAACATGTTTTTCTCGCCTCAACGGCTATAGTGCAAATTAAACAAAACGAAGGCGTTAAGTTGACCGCATACTAGTGTGTTAGTATTTGTTTTCTTGTAAATTCCTTTGTTTGTGGTCATTGCTGGGATTGTGCTAGTCTGCCTTGGCTTCTCCGTTCCCTTGAGTATTAGCAATTTAGGAACATATAATTATATATATATATATATTGCCCAGTACTTTATTTTTGGACACTGAGCAGCCCCATCCAAGCACATATAACTCATTGCAGCTTTAGAGATGACCCCTCATTTTTCCCAATACTAAGGTTTTATGTGTTCTGTCCCTGTCTCTCTCTTTTCGACTTATTCTGTACTTTTCCTTAAAAAAGAAGAATTCTAAAATTTGAATGAGGTTTGTGTATTTTAAAATCTGATTATATACAAGATGAGAATCCGCTTCTTTTGTTTCTAGCTATCCCAAATGTTTTCAAAGTTTGGGTTTCTAATTTCGCACTTCCCTTTCTTCGAGCACATTATTCCATCGGATGAGTTTCCGTACCTTTCTTCCCTTTACTGAGTTTGAAATTAAAAGTGATGTGAATAAGCGGATAAACCAGGACACGTGCCGTAGGTTGCAAGTGTCTGCTTAAAATTACTTCGTTCATATTTACAATATTTTGTTTATTCGTTTAAAAAGAAATAGATTTATTGTGTGTGTGTGTGTGTGTGTGTGTGTGTGTGTGTGTGTGTGTGTGTGTGTGTGTGTGTGATTTGGATTTTTAACGTAGCTTTAACAACTGTTCAGTCATATCGCTACGATGTCTGCAGTGTTGCAGTTTATAGTTATGTCTAGCACTGGGGCATCATGCCGGAGACATGTAGCATCATGTCCCACCCACTCACATTATTCTGACACCAGGCCGACCAGCCCTAATACTAACCTCTTAATTCTGTGCGCCTAGCGAGGCGACTGTTAGTACCATTTTTATAAGTCTTTGATATGACTCGGCCGAGGTTCCAACCAGCGACTTCCCGCTTCCGAGGCGGACGCTATAACCACCAGGCCAAGGGAGCCGTCATTTATTTTGACGCTCTAACCACTAGGCCAACGGAGCGGTCATTTATTTTGTAATCTCTATTGGTTATTTTGCTTTCTGCTGTTTCCATTTCTTCTTCCATGGCTAAGTCTGAATCTGTACAGTATGACGATTTTCCACACAGTACATATAGTTTATTCGTCTTCTAACGATTTTCCGTACAGTATATATAGTACGAGTTTATTCACATACTATTTTCCATACAGTATGTATAGTAAAGTTTATTCGAATTCTAGCGATTACGGTATGTATAGTATGAGTTTATTCGCATTCTATTTTCCATACAATATGTATTGTATGAGTTCATTCGCATTTTGACTATTTTCCATTCAGTATGTTTAGTATGAGTATATTCGCATTCTAACGATTTCCATACAGTATGCATAGTATGAGTTTATTCGCATTCTAACGATTTTTTCCCACAAAGTATTTGTATTATGAGTTTATTCGCATTCTGACTGTTTTCCATACAGTATTATAGTATGGGTTTATTCGCATTCTAAGGATTTCCATACAGTATGTATGGTATGAGATTATTCATCTTTTTAATATTTTCCATACAGTATATATAGTATGAAACATTAATTTGAAATTATAGTGAGTTCAGACAAGGAACCATGGATTATATTATTGTGATTAATTGGAAGAATGCTAGGACAGCAGCATACTTCGAGCCACGGGTACATTAGTACATTCAAGACTACAGCCACATCAACATCGTCAGCTCCAGATCTTATTCTGAACTCCTCTGGGACTTGATTAGAACTTTATTCATTCGGACTGATGATATAACTTTTAGGACTATTTAGGGTTTAATTTGCGGTACTGGAAGTTCATTAAAAATTTTCACTTTTCATTCTAGAAAAGTAGATTATTTGTTGAATTTGACAAAACTAGTTGTTTTTCGCTCTTTTCTATTACTTAGTTTATGAATTTTGGCGATTTGTAAGATTATACTTCTTATACACGATCACTGCCGATTTTATTAAAAAACCACAATATTACTCTAAGTGCGCTCGAATGCCTCGGACAATATGGCTTTGGCTATAAGATGTCATGACAACACTTTTAACGGCATGAACGCATAATGTAATATTATAGTACACTTAAACAAATGCATTATGTGCATTTTAGTGATAATATATTGCATGACAGTTTTCGATTATTCAAGGTATTTTTTAATGCAAAATAACCAAATTCCAATAGTGAAATTGTAATAATCACATTTTGACGGGACGAATTTCTGCGACAAAGGCCATGATTCATGCCTCCTTTTCACTTCGTCTCATATCATTACCTCTTTCGAAGAATGTTATTTACATATGTAAAGTACGTGATTACGTATGAAATTGGACAGATGTCCCCACTTATGTATGGTATATATTTTTTACGTATATGCAATTATTGTAAAGACAACAATTTATATGCATAAAAAAAATCTTACATATGCAAAATATTTCAGGTACAAAAGAATTTGCTATATACGTGTGAATATGTGAAACTATTTCACGTATGTAAATCGTATGCAAAATCACAAAATGGCACACATGAAAATAATATTTTATATTTGTGGAAGAAATTAAGGAATTACAAAATCTGTGAAGAAATAATAATAATAATAATAATAATAATAATAATAATAATAATAATAATAAAATTGTATTTGAATATTAGACTGGTTCCCAAAGAAATTTGTTAGTGCGAAATTGAATACTAAATTCGTATTCTGAGCTTAATATTTTATTTTAAACTACGGTTTGTCCACAAAAAAGAAATCTTCAGATTTTAAGCAAATCCGTTGGGAGTATAACTTAATGTATGGGTAATAAAAACTTATTTAGATTTATTGTTTTAACCTAACAGTCTCTAAACCCAAAGTGCCTGGTTTTTACAGACCTTGTAATTACTATGAAATACTGTAGTCATTTTAATTAAATATTACTTTCATTAAATTTTTTTTATAACTTCTGTTTCTGATCTGTGGTTTAACCTACAATATTTTTTAATATTCACCGTGTAAACCAGGCATGTGCAACTTCCTCCAAAGCGCGGGCCAGGTAAGCGATTTTTAGTCGCGCTTGATGATGTAAATAAGCGGATAAAATCTAATCGCGGGCCGGATCATGTCAACGGACCGTAGTATACATTCCTCGTGTACATCACAGACAACATACTGTAAAGATTTGTGAATCTGCCATCACTTGCCTTTTTTCACATGGTCTACATTTGCCGAAGAGCTCGAAGTTACTCTTTTTATTTGTGAAAATTCATTATTGTTAAGAATAATCAGAAACAACTCGTTGACTGGTTCATCCATTATTGGAAAACAATTACTGTTATGATTATTTTTTATATACATGCTTTGAGCAGTCTGGGTCATTTCATTGGTAGTGTTGGCGGTGACGTGGCGTGGGGTGGAATGTGAGAGCTGGTTAGCTTCGATTTTCAAGTAAAAAAAATTTCACATTTCGGCACCATTTTTCACTGGAATAGGCATCGCTCTCCCTGACTCTCCAAGATTCAGATGTTGTCACTACTATATTCAATCTCCCCCACCACCACCACCACATCAAAACAAAAAAATGGTTGGTTACTTGTAAGATTTGTTGCCTTTGCCATTTGAGCTCATTGTCAAGCTCGCGAATTAAATCTGCATTCCAGGTCTCCTTGTCACAAAAGCTGAGCAACTGTATTGCCCTAAATTACATGCCATTAATGTTTACACAATGACTGTGCTCTGTATTGGCTATAACTTTTCATGCCCCCCCCCCCAAAAAAATAATTGAACAAGATAGCGTACCAAATGCGTTTTATTGTTATGATTAATATTTCATTTGACCAAGTTACAAGATCTCTGATGCTAGTTGTTGCATGTATTTTTAGTGAGATGTAAAGTTCAAACAAGCATGCACTCCTTGCAATAATGAAGATAAACCTTGACATTAACGTATATTATCTAGTCAAGAATTTTATCATGGCTAATTCACATTTTGGAGTTTGAAAGTTATTTTATTTTAATTATATATCTTCAAGCGATATTTGAACACATGATATTAAATATTTATAAAAGTATAACTTGAACTGAGTATTATCACAACAGTAGCTTTCAGCGTGTAGTTTGAAGCAAAATTTGTTTCTTGTTTGATAACAATATATTCATTCATTGCTCAAGACTGAAATCTAGAATGGAGAGAGAGAGAGAGAGAGAGAGAGAGAGAGAGAGAGAGAGAGAGAGAGAGTACACAAATTAAATTTTTAGTTTGGTCAGCAATTGGATAAATTGAAAACGTCAAACATTCACGTGACTTCTCACATAAGTAGGGGCAGAAACACCAGCATACCGTGTTGGCTATAGAAATAATTGCTGATGTTTGTGGAAAATATTGAATAATGATGATACTTTAACTGACGAAAATATTCAGTAATGCAGAATGCAAATTTTCATTCTGTAATTTGTAAAAGTTGCATTGTAGTTGGACACTGTGACATCATTCGTTTGCAATCACGATTTACTCCTTTTAACAAAGTTAGAACTGTCACAGTTGTAATGATATAAGACAGACGTTAATGAGGTTAAATTCTCAAGGTGTGTGTATTTTTTTTTAAGTCAGCCAACTTAACTCCTATTAACAAAGTGAGAGTTGTTACAATTGTAATGTAATAAGACAGTTAACAACTTTAAGTTCTCGTATTATGTGTGTATGTGTGTGTTTTAGTCAAGAAACTTATTTTAAAAGACACCATACATAAATATGAGTGTTGACTCTGGTTTAGAAACTTGGATTATAAATGAGGTTTGTTCGTAAGTGTCAAAGTTGTAGCATGAAATAATTTATATAACTCAATAGAAAGGTCTAGCATTACACATACAGACCTTGCGGTTGCATAACTTAATGACTTGCGTCATGAAAGGTTACCTCCATTGACGTGTCTACCTGAAAATCCTGTTAACAAGATTAACTGCGTACAAATCAGATGCTTCGTTTAACGCCCCTATTGGTACCGATTTTATTGTTTCATAAAATTTCCTCATACATCTTTCACAAGGTATAACAAAATTTGTAAATCAGCCCTGACATGCACCTTGAAACAATAATTAAAATTTTTAAATGAACTAGCTCAATAGGAAGTTTCATTTTCGGCATCTTTTGAAAGGATTCATGATTTTGAATTATGATAAATGACATAATTGGTTTTACATCATTACTTTCGACTGGCGATTCCATCTTAGATTGTCATGTTTCGTTTCATCTCAAAAACGTTTGTTGGTTTAGATTTTGCCGATTTTTGTAAGATGGATCCCTAAAAAATAAATAAAATAACAATTATATCTCATATATATGGCATAGAATTGCAACTTGTGCAACTATAATCACATTGTATATATTATTTAACTACTTCCTCTTTAAGCAAACAACCCTGTATAAATAATGTTTTGCAGAATGAATTGTACTCAGCCACAATGAGTCCCCGCTTACAAAAATCCAATAGTATTTTATAGACCCTGACATACTTTGAATAGGTTCTATTATAAATGATACATTTTTATCATAAGAAAAGAATGTATCAAAGTCTTAAGTATTTAAAACCTCTGAGTTTGATGTATATCAGTGATAATCTTTCTTACATACATTAAATAGATACCAGGTCGAAAACAGGTCATACAGTAATAAAAGTCTTCTTTAATATCTCCTGTATGGCCCACGTAAGTGTTAAGGATAGACTGGCCCACGAAAGTGTTAAGGATAGACTGGCCCACGAAAGTGTTAAGGATAGACTGGCCCACGAAAGTGTTAAGGATAGACTGGCCCACGAAAGTGTTAAGGATATTATGTTCTTTCACTGACCTTTCAACTGTAATGGAAGTCTAATTGCAGATCTGTTATTCAATATTTCATTGTCTATATTTTCTATTGTCTTAGTAGAACAGCACGGTAATAAAACTGCTTTGCGTATACAACATTTTATTATTTTCAAACTGAAAAAATAAGTACGTTGCACCAAGGGATATTTAATTACGAACATTTGAGATTTCTTTTGTTTCAGAGACCTAAGGGATTTTTTAAAGTCGAAATCCATTTTTTGTAAGTTTCTACAATTCTAGACACTATTCTGGATCTGTTTCATGCATATAAAAGTTAAATTACAAGAAAACTAAAAGACAAATCGAATACTTCCAAACTTATTTCAGTTATATTATAAGCAGAAATTCTGGAAGGTACATTTTGCAATTAAACAAAAATAAAAATATTCTATGAGTATTCGTTTTGATGCATATATGGTAGTACATTCCTTAAAGGTCAACTGGATTAAGCAATCACCTGCCACACTCAAAAAGCAATATTTTAAGATCCCACACGTCAAATTATTGTAGAATTAAACCTCTAATAAACAGCCACCTGTTTTTAAAGGTCGCATTTTAGCCCGTCACTACGATGCACAGAAGACTTATGGTACTACCTCTGCTAGACGTCGGTGTCCTAACATATGAGAGTATACACATATTTATAACATATGAAAGTATCACAGATGCATAACATATGAAAGTATAGACATATGCATAACATATGAAAGGATACACATATTTATAACATATGAAAGTATACACATATTTATAACATATGAAAGAATACACAAATGCATAACATATGAAAGCATAGACATATGCATAACATATGAAAGTATACACATATGCATAACATGAAAGTATACACATATGCATAACATGAAAGTATACACATATGCATAACATATGAAAGTATACATATATGCACAGCTTCACCGTGTCTCAACTATTCTTACTTTCTAGGTCCCAGGTAACAGTTTGAAGTAGTTTCATTGTATCTACCAGCTGGCATTGGGGCTAAATGGGCTGATAATATAAATATATCCGCATTATTTGTACAATCTTGGTTATCTTTATGCGTTTAGTTCTTATATATACCTGCAACAATGCAACTTGGTGAGGAGGCACTGTGAGCCATGTTTTAAGATTCACTGAATTTTGTTAAATTGTGTGTATTAAGTTTGTTTCTCAAGCGCCGTTCATGCTAGAATCATTAAATTATATGATTGATTGTGGTGCCATATCTACACAATAAAAGAAGGCTATTGTGACTTATCTTTTAATGTTTACTGCTTGGGTTAAGCTTTTGCGTTTAGCCCATGATTACATAGGTTTTGTGCATGCAGTGTACATGCTATAATCACTAGAATCACGAGATTCGGTTAAGGAAAGCATCTTGAGGAGGACAACGATCTAATTGCAAACGTTGGTCATTATGGCACATACTTTATGCTTCATTTATTTTTGTTCAATGTGTTTAAATTATGTACTAAATATTCATTTCATGGGTGCTGTTAATGTTAAATTTATGGATTTTGATAATTAGATTCCATCTCTGTAAGTCTTACACTATTAGGACCAAAGAAAGTCATTGTGAACTACATTTTATGCTGTACTGACATGTGTCAAGTGTTCGTGTTTAGCTCATAACCACATAGTTTTCTTTTATGTTACATACATCCTATATATATATATATATATATATATATATATATATCTATATTACCTCTACTATATATATATATATATATATATATATATATATATATATCCTTGTCTTGTGATGAGTCTTTGTATGTTTATTGCTTGCAAGTTTATGCATTAAAAAAGTCGCTGACATTGAGGTGAAACTACCCGGTCGGTATAGGATGCTTCATTTAAAGTCACTGGCGTTGTTTTAGCCCAAAGATATCTACACACGGCATATACATAACTCTTCACGACAAGAAAAATACCACAAGAAATTATATACCTCGGTCCATTACATCATCGTATCAAAAGCACATCGAGCAACATTACATCTGGCCCAACTTTATTAATACAAATACCAAAGCTAAGTCCAAACATTTGATTGTACCTGTTGACTTCTAATATCGCTGGATGCGAAACTAAAGCGATAATAAAAATAGAGGTAAACACTTTAAAAAAAAAAAATTCTTGTGTAATATCTCACTATAACCTATAATAAAGTTTGGCTGTATTATTTCTATTTTTTATTTTAGTGGTTTCTTATCCGAGTGGGACACAATGAGACCATTAAATGCGCTAGAATTATCAATATGCATCCTACTTATTTTTTACTACAAAATATGTTTACCCTTTAATTGCTGTTCGGGCGTTGTGATGATCATGGCTATTATGAAATAAAACTAATTAATGTTTATAACTCTGCCGAATCAAAGTCACACAAACATCCGATTGGTAATTAAGGTATAACCTATTTCTTGTCACGTGCCCAAAACAATCCAATTGAACATGTCATTGAACTATTCTGATTGCGGAAATTGAATTAACTAAGAGATGATTAAGACGATATTGACCTCTTTAACATGGAGAGAAATCACCACCATAATTCTAGGTATACATTTTCTATTAGTATACGATGTATATTACATAGTACATTATTTAGCTTTGCATTGTTTATGTGTAAGGGATTATATTATGGGTTGCATCTGTACTACTGCCAATATTTATTACTGAATTTGTTAAATGTGTTATTACAATATTGCAGTTTCGAGTCTTCAGATTCCATGTCAGTGACTTTATGTGCAGTTTTAAAATTACACACGTTAACATTCATAATTATGTCTTTTCAGCTCGAAATATCTTCGCTGCAATTGACAAATTTCATTTTGTAACACATTAAGCATCAGACTGGTAAAACATTTAACATTCTGGAAGAAATAAAGTAACGCTATTAAAGTTGCAAGATAACTGTTACCATAACACAAGTTGCAATTATTTAATGCACAATTATGCCAACAGAGGGCGCAGTGATGTTCAATGAAAATAATGATCCTGGGTTGTGTATATTGCACATTCTAATCATGGTAGCAGGCCTGTCCTGCATCTCGAAGCAAGGTAAAACTGGATGGAAACGAGGACAATGTAAATGTTTCTTAGGCCCATCTGCAGAACTTCAAGCAGATACCAAATTTTTATCAAATCAAGAAGCGGAAAAAACAACTTTGTAAGGAAGGCATTTTGTGAAGTTATGTGAGTAGTATAGTGGGACGCTTTGGCCCTCATCATGCCAAAGAAGGAAAATCAGCCTGGGACGATTTAGCCTCAAGATTTTTCCGAACAAATGGCACACCCTGGGACGATTTGGCCCCATAATTTATAGGCCCAAATAGCACACCCTGGGACGATATGGCCCCAAGGTTAATTATAGGGACAATAAGAATGGAACAGGTGGGATGACGTCATGGTACTAGACACTGGCAACAATGTGGCAAGTGGCTGACCTGAATACGCGCAGCTACTACTCTAGGTAGGGACAAATACAATAGAGAGACAGAGACATATACAACACAACCATAGACTGATGAACATTAATATATCATACCCAAATTATACGACCGACTAAAACAAATTTAGGCAAGAAAGAGTAAATCTTTTCGAGACAATTGATTGACCCCGTTATATATAAATTATACAACCGAATAAAAGACTTTTTAGGCAAGAAAGAACAAATCTTTTCGAGGCATATGAAAGTGGCCCTGTAAAGGGCCTTTGTGTTCTTCTTCTATTGTCTCCACTTCTTCCACCACGTTCTCACTTTTTCATAGATTCCTTTCTTCTTCTTCTTTTCTTCGTCTGAAATCCAGTCAGGATTCCCCATAGCTCTAAACTTTTCCTGTACCTTCATCCAGTTCTTGTTCAGTCTCTCAAACTCTTCTTTTCTCTTTATGTTTTCTTTGTCCTTTCTTTCTTTTGTCCAGGTCTCTTTAATCTTCTTAACTTCTTCTTCCATCACGTTTTTCATCTTGTCTTCGGCTTTCTTTAACTGGTCTAAGCCCCACTTGACAAAATACCGCTCTGTGCAATTAAATGTATCTTGCAAGAAGCACATCACTTTGATAACAAGATCAAGGGCTTCATTCAATGTCCCCACTCTTCCACACTTAGGCTTTATGAATCCTCTTAATTTTTCCACCTCCTCTTCATTCCAGCCACCTGATCCCTGGCTACTTTGAGGCTATTGACTTGACTGGTCACAAAGTCTTTCGAGACTGGATAGCTCCATTCCTTTTCAAGCCTTTCCACCACGTAGGCTGCATCCATCATCCAGAAATAACTATGCCTTAATTCATTAAACAAATTCATTTTTTCTTCAAGGTGTTGACTAGTCAACGCGGGTAGCCAGACTGACGAGCGCTCTGCTTTATATCCGTGGAGTACGAACGCGAAGGAAAGCATCCCTTACACTCATTTCACATATTATATACTATCCACACAAACGAACGTGAATGCATAAAACATACACACTATACTATCCACACAAAGAACGAGAATGCATAAAACACACCATATTTACTATCCACACAAACGGGAAGAGAAGAAAAAACACACCATACCTACTATCCACACAAACGGACGAGAATGCATAAAACATACACACTATACTATCCACACAAACGGGAAGAGAAGAAAAAACACACCACACTTACTATCCACACAAACGAACGCGAACGCAAACACACACACACACACACACACACACACACACACACACACACACACACACACACACACACACATATCAGCAAAGAAGTGAGTGTTTATAGTCACACTACTCTACATTCACACAAATTGGCAACTTGAATAGTCTCTTTCCTAGAGATCTGGTTAGCCAAGGGAAGGGCTGTTTTTTTAGAACTTCAGATGCACCCGTTTAGTGATGACATCTCCCAGGCAGTGCCCCTCATACGCATCGCTGGCTCGAATCATTCTCCCAATTAATGTGTATGATTCCGAGCTCAGACGGGACTTGAGTGGCCTCATCATCCCAGTTTTCACTTTGATGGATAGTGAACACTTGTTCCCTCTGTCCTCTCCTATGCCAGACCCTGAGATGATGAGGTCTCTGCGGCTCCCACTCTTGCTGCTGTCTCTCCAATCCTTCCAATGCTTCCTACTCCCAGTTTTCTGCCTGGGGCACAGCGGCTCTTGGTACTGGTGGTACTGGTGGCAGAGTCTGTGGGAGTCTTTGTTGTGGAAGTGGTGGCTGTTGAGGCGTTGGTGTCCTCACCTCAGGCTTGACCTCATATACAGGTCTTAGCATGAGGTGAGGCAGGATCCATCACTTCTTTACCTTCTCCTCTTCTTTCTTTTTCTTCTCTTCCTCTTCCTCTATCCTGGCTTCTTCTGCAACGGCCTCCATGGCCAGCTCGTCCAGGAGGCGTCTGGCATACTCCAGGTGCACTTGAAGCTCCAACAGTTTTGTGATTTTACTATTCTTTTTCAATCTTGACGAGTCAACGATGGGTAGCCACACGGACGATCGCAACACTTTATATACTTGAAGCACGGACGTGAAGGTAAACATCCTCTGACACCAAAACTTACCATTACATTAAACGCGCAGACCTAAAAGGAACACTCACGTTGACTTTTTTTTTTACTTACAAACACAGACATGCACGATTCGACAAGGCAGAGAAACGATGAGTGGATTTTTTTTTACTGACAAAAGAAACGAAGTGCTTATAGACACACTTCTATTTTTTTTAACATACAAACACGCAAATTTTTTTGGCAATTGAATTCGTATGTCTTTTCGAGAGTATTGGGGTAGCCCTGAAAAGGGCTGTTTTTTGTTGACGGGGAGTGATGGCAATCGTTTTTACTGTCTAAGATTGCGTCCCCATCTGGAGGCAGGCTTTCCTATACGATACGGCCTGTTTCTGCGGAAAGAGAAGGAGAACTCTTTGGTGTCTATTCGACAGTCAACAAAGCCGCTGTCTGGTTCTTGCTGCTGCTGTTGCTGTTGTGGTTCTTGTTGCTGTTCTCTCTGCTTCTGAAGTCTGCACTTCTCTGTCCATTCTTCTTGTTCTTTCTTGATTTCCTCTCTGAAGACCTCTTCTATCAGTCTTGAGCTATTGATAACATCCTGACATTCTCTATATCTTCAGGCTTCGGTATCAGGTTTAGCCTGACACGATGTAAATTCACGTAAGCTTCGTTCAGCTTGGCTAGTCTGGAAGGCATCTTCATAGGTTGACGAGTCAACAGTGGATGGCCAGACTGGAGACGGACCCGCTTTATATGGTTCAAACGCGGGCGCGATAGAAAACATCTCTACTAGGGTTTTTTGTTGGGTCAAAACGTTATGATAGCGAAATGTCATGGTGAGGGATAGAAAAAGTCAAAGAGCATATATTCACAGTCTTTTTGAAAAAAAAATGACAGACACATGTTTTCAAAACACAACATTTTTATTCAACAAACAACGAATCACTAACAATTAACAATAACATCAAATAAACTATTTTTGACAAGGTTGACAACGTTGTGAAATCAAGTGAGATTTCCACTGATGGAAGTCATGAGGCAATTGATGTACACTACGTTTCCTAGCTAAAGACAAAAGATATCCATAATGGTCACAAAACCATCGATCTACTTTCTCATCGTTTTCTAGAAGAGTTACTATCAAAATAAGTCACTAAATGTTCTAAAGGATATCCAAGACTGCGTTGATGAAGAAAATACACACAATATTGTCCACACACCATAGAATCTGTGCCTTGTAATTTCACATTATTGTATCGTGTCGTCTGGGCATTTCTTCTCATAAAGTCAATGATATCGTCTTCCAAAGGGGTAATCCATACGAATCAAAATATTCCACACAATCCTCTTGAGGGAAGTAGACGGCAACCCAGTGAGTTCCTGGGAGATGACTTTCGTCCGTGTTGATGACATAAGCTTGATGGTCTTGAGGTTTGCGATGAGGTAGTTCATCTTTAGCGCACACGACAGGATTCCAAGAAGCAGTGTACGAACTGTTGTTCAAAAGGTAATAAAGTTCCCAGGTATCCATTTCTTGTTTTGTTGTTTGTTTGTTTTTTTTTTCACAGGTAATGATAAGTCATCAATTCAATTCTGACTTTTTGTTTGAAAAGCTCTGTCAGGTAGCCGTTTCTTCGCCTCGTCTCCGCACTCTGGGCTAAGAGAGATTCGATGGTATAGATCTCTAGAGTAGTCATTGGAGGGCAGGAATGATTAAACAAGCGTTTATACCACTCATGAAACACTGCTTCTTCCGAGATGAGACTCCAAGCTTCGTCCAGATACTCGTCCAATTTTTCTTCTTGAGTCATCATCGAACATTAATCGTGCTGAATTTGACTGGGATGATCGTTTTGACATCCGTAGCAATCTTTCTTACTCAATTCCATAATTTTATCCGCCAGGTGTTTGGCAAAACACGACACTAAATGTTGTTCTTGTTCTGGCCATCTGGACTTGACCACTACCTTGTCCTCTTCGTCTTGGTCTTGGGGTTCTGTTTTCACGCTATCCTCCTATTCCATGTCCATAAATTTTCTACAGTTCAAAGAGGGGTAAGAGTCTTCCATAGTTTCTAATAGTCTAGAATGACTTCTCTCAAACTGTTGATTTCTATGGTATTATCGAATTCGGCATACAAGATGACGTTGACCGTCTCGGTGAGAGCTTCTGCAAACTGAAGTTCCACACGTAGTTGACCAGATTTTATAGGGTGGAAATGTCCCTCGTCACTGCCGTGGTCTGGAGTGAAATCAAAGGCCCACAAAGTGTAACCTCCTACATAATCTTCGTACGAAATACCGTGACTGGTGTTGGTTCCTAGCTGTCCAGTCGCTTCGTACAGGGACAAGTACGATTTCAAGTAATTTTTCTGGGTAAAGTCAGGTTCGAAGGGTCTGGTACACAAGGTCTTGCCATCGCGACTGACCTCGATCTTGGACACTCTGTAGTGCTTAAATTGGAAAGGATTTTGATCGTGGGCTCCGTTGAGGGCTGCACTGCTGACGATACCAACGATTAAACGTTTGGGTAACTGTCCTTGGAACAGATGATCTTCGATCTTGGATCGGAGTACAGTAGCAATGGTGAACGTTTTCACTTCTACACGTCGTATCGGATACTTGGCGGTCGTTTCGCTCAAGGTGTGACTGATGTCGTTTCCCGCTTTAGGTAACACTTCTACGCGACGCACGTAAAGTCTGGCTTCTTGGATGATGGTTTTGTACTCGTTGGCATGAGCCATCAAATGGAAAGCGACACTGCTGAGATTGAGTCTCAGGCGAATATTCACTCCGTTAAGGAAATACTTGTCTTGCAACCACATGTCCAAATGCAAACGATCCATGAGTTCTAAACTACCACCTTGCAGGATTTTCTTTCGACGGTTGTTAAAACCCACATTGTGAGGATTGTCATCTGCTGTCAGGGATGTGAAGTTAAACGTGTCCTCACCTGCTATGTCAGGTTTCCATACCACGCAAGCATCTAGATGAGTGTTCTTGGCCTATTTTCCGTACGTCAGGAGATTTTCTAGGTACGCTCGGTAAGGGTAAGTATCCATGCTGCTGCTGCCCAGTTTGTTATTCAAGTACAAGTCCACTTCGCTGAACAAGGAATGCATGAAATTGTTGACGGGAGCTACTCTGGCATCGGCACCCGGATTGGTGTTGTCCGTTTTGATCACTTTCAGTTTCAGGTACATGTAACTGCTATTCAGATCGATGTAATATTCGGGTTGTCCTTTGATTTCAAACTCGATGGGAGCTGAATCCGTCAAAGAGGAGACGGGATGAAATTCGACCCATTGGGATTCTTGCATCGTCATCATGGTGGGTGGCATGGCAAACAGATCCAGTTCCGACTTGGAACAAGCGCAAGACTCTTGATGAATCATTTTCCTTTTTTTTAATAATCAAAAACGTCTAACTCTCTGACGGTTTTTCTTTTCTTAGTCTTTCTAGCTCTAGGGGTGTGAAGTCCTCTGAAGGGGTGTTTTCGTCGTCTTTTTCTGCCTTGTCCTTGCCTGACTCGTCGGCCCAAAATGTCTTTGCCTGTTTGAAGCAAGACATTTTTGCCTGCTCTCAAGAAAGCTTCTTTAGGGTTTTGTTTGTCAATGATGACATTTTGGAGAAATTCTTTACCTTGCGTCAACGCGGAATCTTTCAAGGCATGCAAACCCCGTGTCACCATCGGTTTCAAAACGGGAACCACCGAACGAAAGGCTTATTTTAGCATATCTCCTAAACCATGTCCTCGCTGTCGAGCAACTCCTTGGTACACAGGATACATGACTGACAAAGGGTTAGAGTAATCGTTTTCGAAAATGGAGTTTCACTGGGACTTTCCCTTTGGTGAATGGAATATTTTGTCCCAGATCTCCTTTTATAGTAATGTTGACCGTTTCGAAATACGACTTACTGACGGGCAAATAGTGAGGATGTACAAATTCTCGGTGAACGTGATAGGTGTTTCCACCTTCCTC
This sequence comes from Megalonaias nervosa, assembly GCA_016617855.1. NCBI lineage: Eukaryota > Metazoa > Mollusca > Bivalvia > Unionida > Unionidae > Megalonaias > Megalonaias nervosa. The sequence continues at coordinate 20,076 of JAECUM010040466.1, read as the reverse complement.
GTCAGCGTTCGTGGCAGAAACCACTTTGAAAGGAATGACACGCAGTAACGGTACGGAGGTGTGTCCCACAACGTTGTACTCCGCCACATCGGAGTACACAATGATCAAATTCAGTCCTTGGTTCATTTCTAAATGGAATCGAAAATATTTCGCAAAATCCGAGTTACCGGTCACGGCTTGTATTTCATTTGCAATCTTGATCAACTTGGGGTCTGCACCCAAAATGTCATACAATTCAGGACAAAATGTAATGGCCAATACTTTGTCCTCTGAAAATTTCATCATTAGGCGAAGAGCTATTTTGTGGTATTCGATTGTGACACTTTTTCTGGTTTTCTCCAAGACTTTACCAAACACGTTATTGAACCTGTCAGCAATAGCGTCCACCAAATGTTGACCACTAAAATAATAGCCTGAGAGACTTTTCAACCGATAAGTGGTCCGTTTAGTTTTGGGGTCTTGTGATTTCATAGAGTCGCCTACACCGCTGCGTTCATCCAAGTGTTGTTGCATTTGCTCGTCATGAACTTCTACCGTACAAGTGTTTTGATTTTCAACGATGTTTTTGATTTGTGTAGGGCGAATCATTTCCACTAAAGTCACTTCCCAATGGGCTTCGTGATCCAATTGGATGGCCTGAGGTAATTTGGCCGTGTAACAGCATATGGTGTTATTGGGAAACACCTCCATGGAACTGTCACTGGGTAACGTTAAGTAAAATTGGTTGTTCATAATTCCAGAGTTCTAGTGTCTGAGGAGTCACTGGAAGTCAGAGAAGGATGGTTCGGGTGACTGTTGGAAGGGGGACTAACGTTGGACGCAAGACTCCCGTTGTTGTTGTTCTCGTTAGAGGAATATTTCAGAGACGGATTGGGAAGAAGGTAACCGATGCAACGGCTGAGTAAAATGGTCCACAATTGTTTGTCTCCTTGTTGTAAACTCAGATTGACAATGGCAGCACCGGTGACACAATACACACAAAGATTTGGCAGAAAAAGACGATTTGCGTTTTAGGCACGCGTTCTCCACACCACACCCACAAGGGTTGCTTTTGTAGATCTTGCAGAGAAGAACTGGGAAAGGAGTGGTTACTGCGGTAGCTGAGGCTGTGTTGAAGGGCATGATGGTCACTTCTTTTTATAGTCGATGATTTGTGAAGCGTCGATCCAAGTGTCAAAACTGGGAGGATATCCTTTCCAACGTACTTTGACTTCTTTGACACGTCGTTTTCCTACTTTTCGGGTTCTTCGATCGAGAATCCTTTCGATCCCATACACGTCGTCTTCTTTTTTGGTTACACGTATTAACTCGGGTAAGAAAAACGTTCCTTTTAACACTTCTCCGTTCATGTCTTCCAATTTATAGACGGGAGGATAACGACCGCGCACTCGTTCAGTGACACGAAACAATTCGGTGGTCCAGTTGGGTAAGTAACCTTTGTCGAAAGTGCGTTTGGTTTTGCCAATGCGCACCCAATCTCCTACTGACAACACTCCACCTTTCTTGGGGACAGTCACTGTCGGGGACGTACGAAACAGACGCTCGAAGACGGTCACTTCGTTGTCGGGAGTCACTTCTTGGGGGGTACGTCCGATGCTCCGATGGTAAGATTGGTTGTACGATTCGACGAGGTGTGGCAAGACGTCGATGTACTTGAGAGTGTGTTGATGCGTAAAATATTTCCACATGCGTTCTTTCAAGGTGCGTTGAAAACGTTCCACAATGCTGGCTTATTTTCGGGATTCTCGGTGGTGAAAAAATGAATGTCACGTTTTTTTTAAATTCTTTTTGGAACGCTTGGTTCAGAAATTCGGTGCCTTTGACGGTTTGCCATCGAATAGGATGACGTCCGCTTTGTTCAACACCAGTTTGAGGGCTCGCACTAACTCACTGCTCGATTTGGAAGTCAATGGTACGACCCAAGCAAATTTGAAAAAGACGTCGATGACACAAAACAAATATTTGTAACCACGATTGTAGGTGGCCAAATGAGAGACATCGGCTAAATCGGCTTGCCATTGATGATTGATGCCCTCCACTCGTGTGTGACTTCTGGAAAATTTTCGTCGAATGGGTTCGCGTAAGGTGTACATGACTTGTTCTTGTAACTTGAGGTAAACGAACAATTTTAAGTCGAGTTTTAGCAGCACGATACAATTTCCGAACTCCTCCGTAACCTGCAGGATGGGATGGATCGTAGTAAATGCTGGCTAACACCTTCTCCATTTTTTTAATAAGTGATCCACTCTTCGCTGATGCTACTCTGGATGGGGTGAGGGAGTGGTTTAGAAACGGCTTTACGTGTCCGATGTGCCACGGGAGTCGAAGTCGAAGGTAGTGGTGGTGGTGGTGGTGGCGGTAACGGGATGGATTTGGTCTTCTTTTCTTCTTCCACTTCTGGTTTCCCTTCTTTCTTTTTAACTTCTGTCGAAGGAGGAGTGGACATCATCTTTTTAACCCAAGCTTTAAGTTCTTCTCGTTGGGGTGTAGGGGAAGGGGTCAACAAGGACGCTGAAATCTTACTAGGGATGGGAGTTGCTGACGGTGTTTGAAAGACTTCTCGTGCTTCTTCTTCCTCAGGCATCAGTGGGGTTGCCTCTGTCTTGATCACTGGGGGTAGTGGTAGTGGTGAACTTTTCATTAAGGCCTTAAAATCTTTCAGAATGGGTTGAGCTATTTCGTCTAAAGCTTTCTGATGAAAGAGTTGCAGTCGTTGTAACAACTGGCCGTACCTTTGCGATTTTTCCGTTTCTGACAAATCGCTGCGATCCATCAATGATTGCAATTCGTGTTGTAACTGGGACATTTCGGTCAAATGAGGATTGGGAGGTAAATGCGGGGCCCGTTGTTCTTGCCAACGATGGTATTCCATCCGTCATTTGTAAGGTACTAAAATTAGTTTTCGTCCTTCCATCGGATTCCAAAGATCATGTCTGAGATCTTTTGGCCCCTGGGTCCCCTTTTATCTTCTTGATCCTTTTTTATCTTTGATCTATCCCTTGTGAAGCATCTCCCGCCATGAGTCTTGTAATCATGGGGACCAATGTGGCTTTCAACAAGACTAGTAACAACAGGTGCACAAATCCTCCGCGTTGTACCAACATCTTTTTCTTTTGACGAATGGGTATTTTCTTTTATACCATTTGGCGAAGGATGTGTCGATGTTTGACAAAGCAATTTTTTCTGATGTGGAGACAAAGGTATCGTTCCTTTCAAGACATTCAGACAACATTCGCACACGGTATCGACGACGTCTTTGGAGGCAGTTTGAATCATTTGTTTTCGCATGGGTGGAGGGGCTTTGGACAGGACGGACAACATGCCCCAATGTTTGGCTAAACGAGGAGGTAGTCCTTTCCTTTTCTTTCCTTGTTTAGCGAGAGAGTGGTGTGTGCTTCTTTTAGGGGACATCTTTGTTTGTTGGTTCCGCGGTACACACCCAAAAATACACTAAAGTCGATGACTTGGCACACATCCTTTTATCCTTTTTTGGTACTATCGCTTCGTCATAAAGGTAACAATTTGTTTTCTAAAATCGCCAATGACTCCTCCTCTTTGGTGACTCCTCTTTTTCTTTGGACGAATGTGTCTTTTCTGGGGGTGACGTCTATGTTGGCTAAGCGTTTTTTCGGATGACGAAACTGTCCTTTTCTTTTTCCTTTCTGGAGAGGAGAACAACGATGAGAGGACATCTTTTGGTGCACAACATACACTAAAGTCCATGGCTTCACATGCGTCCTTTTATCTTATTTTTTTTTGGAGACCGTATTTAGCAAGATTGAGTATCTCATTTGTCCACTCCCTGTCAAACTTTCCTCCTCTTTGGTGACTTCTTCTTTTCTTTGGACTAGTGTGTCTTTTCTGGGGGTGACGTCGATGTTTGGCGAAGCGTTTTAACGGATGACGTGACTGTCGTTTTCCTTTTCCTTTTCCTTTTTGGACAGAAGAACGACGATGGTGACCATGTGCACGCCTTTGAGGGGACATCTTTGGGCGTTAAGGAGCACAAAAACACTGATCTCTATCGTTTATCTTGGGTCTTTTTTATACTGGAATGCGTCGCCACTGATTGTCTGCTCGTCGTATCATTTTCATGGCAGGCATCACGCGTCGTGGATGGGTTCGCAACGGACTCAATCGGGACAGTTCCTGCTTGGACAAATCCAGTAAAGTCTTTAATATGCCAGATTTCTCTAGGACTTTGATTTTGGGGTTAGGAACTTTGTGAGCAGCGGCCACTGCCGCTAAAGAGGAAGAGGGTGTCACCGCTAGAGGAGACGTTTATGGAGACACGGGTTTCCAATGTTTCATCAAATTAGGAAAGACGCGTGTCAAATCGGGTTTGGCAGGCATCACCAGCAACGGAGAAGTGGAAGACGTTGAGGCTACTGGAGACGCGGTCACCGTTGTTGTGGCAGATCTGGTTTGTGAATGTAAGGTTGCGTCCTGGCGGCAGTACCTCTCTTGCGTGTCTAATCTGTTTTCTTTGGGATTTTCTTTTTCTTTCTTTTGTGGCTGTGTTGACACCGTTACTCTTGTTCCTTTTCTTCTGGGTACGTTTGGGCGTGTCTTTTTTCTTGGGGACGACTTTGGGAGCATTAGGATCCCATTTTAAGAGGGAGCGAATGATGACACCTCCTAGAGAACCTCTACCTCCAGGTTTCAAAATGATTTGCTTTTTGGTTTGAGTGTCGATGCGAGGATCGGCCAGTTGCTTCAAGGCTACTTTGTTTCTCTCAAAAAAAGTTTGGTTTGATGTGGAATGTGAATGACCACCTTGCAGCAATTGACGTGCTGTCACCGTAAACCATCGTAAGACTTCTTTGAGACTGGCTTCTTTGATGGGAAGATGAGACAGAAGGGAGATTGATGTGTGAGAGAGCCAAAGTGATCGAGGTTTTATAGATTTTTTTGGTGGTTGTGGTTGTTGTTAAGTCGACAAAGGGGACGTGTACACGACAGGCCCTCCGTCTCGGCACCAGTGGTGAAACAGATGGGTAGGAAATCGCAAATAATCGGGAGTGGTGGGTTTTAAATCCACGAGTAAATAAGCGTGTGGGGTTTGAGTGGCATCGTCGTACGCATGAGTCAGCCAAGGCGTTCCTAACTGTTTGGCTAACACTTGCACTTGCGATTTATCTCTGGGGCTTTTAAACAACACCTCGTAATGAGCATTGAAACTGATGGTGCGATGGGCTTTACTTTGTTGAAACAAATTTTGGATGATATAAATGACACCGGCATGCCCTTTGCGCGTAAACCACAGTTTAATTTCTTATTCGTCTTTTCCTAACATGTCGTCAAAAAATAACCAAATGGGTTTGACTAGGGTCAGACACGTTCCCGTCGTCTTCGCCAGGAATGCCTTCCACAAAGACGATGGAATCGCCTTGACTTTCTCGCAGAAGGCTGTACGCCGATTGCCACACTTTGTAACACCACGCGATTCGTTGAGGTGGACGATCAATCAAATGATGTTTATGTTCGATCAAACGTTTGACAAATTCGGTTTTGCCAGAACCGCTAGGTCCAGCAATGAGCATGTTAAAGGGATGGCGAAGATACAAGGCCTCACAACTAGCCCGATCTAAGTGTTCGTCGATGACTCTGAAAGTTGAGTAAGAGGGACCAGAGACAATAGAGGTAGCCATAGTAGTAGTGTAAGGAATGTCACTTTTGACTGGAAGACAGACAAGACAAGAGGTTTTATACTTTTTTCAGGACACGTTTATTGTCATCTTTAATTGTGAACAACACGAAAGACAATAATATATAAAAGCCAGTTGGTTAAGTGCATGAATAAAAGACACATCAAAACGATCATAGTGGAATATAAACAAGTCTCTGTACAAAATTTGTGGTAATCAAGAGGTGGAATTGTAGGGACAGTGTGTAATGTTCTTAGAGTCTCTACACTCCTTGGCACAGTCACACAGGAGTCCTCCTGGAATGGTCTTTCAGGGATGTCGATAACGGTTCTGTCTTGAAGAGAGTGGTTTTCCTCGGTCACGACTTCTTCTTCTTCTGGCACTGTCACTAACACTGGTTTAAAAGTTACTTTTTTCACTGACCGTTTTAATTTTTTAGGATTACAAATCTTTTGCATAGTGTGCCACTTCTTTTGTCCAAACCTCGAAACCCCAACTTTTCCAGTCACGTACATCTTTCCAGTGAGGGTGTAAGTCACAAGCTACACACACATCATCGTACACATCTTCAGTATCTAAAAGTTGACGAATCTTTCTTTCCTTTAGAGGTTGTCGAGATGTATCTAGATGAAAGCGCAAAGCTTTGAGCAGAATGAGTTTTTCGTGTACATTTAAAGGAACCACTTTCATGCCTTTTGGAGTGGTATGTACTGTTCGTAAAGAGTCCACAAGGAATCGGCCGGTAAACGAAATCCCAGAAAGCTAGTCACTAAGACACACACTACACGTCGACCCCAATTCAATGGACACAGTTCTCGTAATAGGCGATCATAATCCTCCACCGTTTGAATAGTGTCATTGATTTCCTTCCACGGAATCTGTTGTATCACGAATGATAAAGGTCGTGGTATGGTAGTCCGTTTTTATACCCTCTTTGGTGTAAGGTAATAAGTTTGCTTTTTGAACAGCATCGGTTTTATTTCAGTACCGTACCAAAAGTATTTAGTCACTAACTCACACACCACACGTCGCACAGAAATTTCCTCTTGAACTAGAAAGAATAGTTCTTGTAAAGATTTGTTTTAATCCCCTAACTCGTCCGTTGGAATTCGGTGTATTAGGATAACCTTGTAAGTAGAATGAGTGGCATCCAAACCTTTATGAATTTCACGCGATCCATCAATGTCTAACCAATGGAACGCTTTGAAATGGATCAGTCCTCTTATACCATTCAGGTACCAGTGGTTCAAACATCGGTGACGTAACGGATGCAATTCTTCTTTGCGTTTCACTTGTATTTTGACGAACTCACGGTAAATGCGTTCTCTCAACTCCACAGGCAAACCACGAATGTTCTCTTGTAAAGTATCCATGACCATGTCAGTCAAACACTTCTCCTAGAGCGAAAGTAACGAATGTAGTGAGTAATTTCTGGCCACTGCCATTCCAGGAAATGGTCAAGAATGTCATTAAAATCTTCTAATGTAAATGGTCTAAAGCGTAATATACGGAAGAACGCACACTTGATCCCGAGAAATCTGATTTGTTTGTTGACTTTTGTCAATTTCCTCTTGTGAATTTCTCAACATAAAAGTTCCTCAGTCACCCATAGAGATTTTGCTCTGGCACGTCCCAGCCAAATGTCCTTGTAGATCTTCTCTTGCAATTCGGTAAAGTGAAGTGATTGGGAAGCCGTACTCGCTTCTGGTACACGATTTGATAAACTTTTTCCAAGGGTCGACTGACGATTTGGTGTGTGGGTAAACGTACAATCTTGTGCGGTTCGTGGGTGGTCACTTTAAAATTCCTATCCTCTCCAGACTGCAAGGGTTCTTTCAAGACGCCAAAGTTCATTAGTCAACTAGTGCGATAATTGAGAGTAAATCCTTTCACTTTACTCTCAGTGTTCACTTCTCCTTGTGGGTCACGGTATTCGTTGCTGTAATTTTTGGAACCGCCACTTGCAAAACTTAGAATCTTGACGTCGGGATGCTCGTCCTTCCAGGCTCCTAAACGGTCTCCTTCGATGTTAGGGTGCTGTTGACCCAGACGATCAATGTAGATGCAACTATCCGTGTCAAAGTACAGCACACGATCTCCTAACAGTTCTAAAGCTTCGTACAGTTTTAAGCGAGCATGGGCTTTCATGTAAGCCGCAATGATGACATTTCCAAATTCGTCGGCTTCTACAAAGTCCAGTTCTTTTTTGTAATTGACTAAGATCAAGTCCTCACGAACGACGTCCACGTTTTCATGTATTTGGTTTTGTCGTGAATCATCTGAAAGTAGCGGGAAGGTTCTGTCAAATACTCCGTCTTGGGTAAACACGGTCGTTGTGCCATTTTGCCCCACAAGCAATTTAACATCACTTTGGCAAACGATCGCCTTCCTTCGTTTTTCTCAATGTGGTCTAAAGTGATGCCTTCCTGCTCCCAGTATTTCTCTTTGAATTTCTTTTGGCTTTCGGGAGTGTGGCACCAGGAAGGATAGCCGCTGACTTCTTGTTTCAGTTTTAAAAAAGCATTCACGTAGTCTGCGAAAATGTCTTTTTGAGTCTCGTCGCCCTTGTGGTATTTTTCTGTCTTGGGAAAGTGGTAAATTTCGTACACTTTTAACAGTTGGTATCCCAGGTCCAGAGCTTTGAACAATTCCACGCTGACCGACGTTCCCGTTAAGGCGCGTTCTTCCTGGCTGAGCTGACAAGGTTGGTCTTGGTTGCACGTTTCGGCACAAGTACGACACAATGGAAACATTAGTTTTCCTTGACAATGATGAGGTAAAACGGGATGGTACAAGTTCGTCGGAGGCAAAACTTTGCACTTGATCAATCCTTCGTCGATGTGTTCCGTCAGCAATTGCGGGTACCCTGCGGAAAAGTGACAATATTTGCACACGTGCGAATACAGCGAACACACGTCCAAGCATTTGATTTCCTCTCCTTTCTCCTCGTCGGCTTGGTATAGCAAACAGGTGGCATTCGTCCGTCCTCCGTACAAACTGTTCCGCGGGTTCAGTGGGTCCACCAGCCTCTAACTTTCCACGATGAGCTTAAACTCGGGATCAGTTTTCAAACGGTGCTCGTACTCATGTTCCCACATTTCTACCACTTGGTATTCTTGCTCTTCTAACTTGAAGCGACTCTGACAAGTGGCCTGGTACAAGTCTTCCATGGTCCGTTGTAAAAACTGATTTGTCGTGTTACGTTGAGGGTAGCAGATGGGACATCCGTGAAATAAGCACCCATCAAACTCGAACACGATCTTGGGGTTTTCTAAGTCGCAGCCATCCACCGAATCCCTTCTGATGGCTTTTTCGCCTCCTCCGTTGCGAGCATGTTGGATCCATTTGTCTTCCTTGTCGCACAAGTAATGTAACCAGCGTAGGGCTTTGACCGAGTATTGACGTTTGACAAAATTGGTTGTTTGAGGACTTATGACAGCTAGGGTGTTCTCGGGCATGAATCGTTGGCGGTACACTAAGGAACACTCTTTGGCAATAGTGCAGGCTTCTTTCAAGGGATCGATCCCTCCGTGCTCTATGCATAATTCTCGAAATTTTCCACAGCAACGTCGTAAAATATCCATGTCGGAACGACAATATTTTAAGATTTCTTCCTGAAACTCGAAGGGGTCCGAGGCGTGAGTGTGGTACTAAGCGTAGAAAGCTTCTCCTTGTTCGGTACGCATGTTGTCGGAGTCATAGTAGAGAGCCTCAGGCAAATGGGGCACAACGGTGTGTTGATTGGCTTCGGTATTGAAAAAGTGTGGATAATAACCTTTGGCCATTTCTGTCATTCCAAACGTTTTAGGCATGCGACTCAAAGGCATAGCCAAGTAACTCATCGAATCTTTAAACTGCACTTGCCCCACTTGCATGGAAATGATTTTGCCTCCGTTCAAAGTCACTTTAGGACGTTCGGTACTTTGTTCCGTATAGTATCTCAAAAGAAACTGTCCATTGTATCCCGAGAAATTGTAAGCCATCACCGTGGCATAGCGATGACAATCTCCGTAACGTTCGATGTCCTCTTGACTCCACGTCTTGTCGATGGGGTCTAAGATCCATTGGGCAAAATCGGCTAGCGTGTTCGGTCCCCGAAAGATTTTTTCACGTCCTCCAGGAATCTTGCTACAGTGAGGGCAAGGAGTAAAGATAGGCTCTTGGATGCACTTCTCACACGCTCGATGAGCCACGCAGAAATTAGGAATGTGAATGCCAGTCTCTTGCATGCATTCGAAATCGAAAAAGATGAAATTCCCTTTCTTCTGGTTATTATCTTCTTCTTCGTGTTTGGAATGGTATTTTGGAATGTACCATTGGTGTTCCAAGTCCACGATTTGGCGACAAATGTGACATCGCTTCTTTCCTGAACATACGTGCGCCTTGGCATTATTGGTACGTATGCCTTGTCCACAAGTAGGGCACAATCTCAGGAGTTGACAAGCACATTTCTGCTGTGATCCTTGGGTCTTCGAATGTTGTTGGTAACAGGTTGGACTGACAAACGTGCGCAGACAAGCTAGGCAATGCACTCTTTCTTGTCCTTCGTCCAGACAGGGTTTAGAGGCCAAACATCCCTCACATTTCGATCCACAATGCTTTTGTTGCTCTCGATTGTTATAGCGATAGTCACATTTCTCACAGTAATAACCGTATAGTGGTAATGGCATCGAAATGTTCATCGTGATGATAGACGTGAATGTATTTTCCGTCTTTGATATCTTTGCCTCGAAACAACAGAGGTCCGCGCACTTCTTGAGGTTGCACTTTCAAGGTGAAGCGTGGAACCAAGACATCTTGCGATTTTTGTATTTCAGGAATGCCGCAGGGTGTGTCTTTGGATATCACCGCTTGCTTTAACAGGAGTTCTGCTTCTCTCTGTTGTTTGGTTCGGTCCGATCGTCGAATAGTTTTCCAGGCTCTTTTCCATTCTGTCGTGTCGTTCTTGTCGGCATACATTCGTCCCACCACGATGGCACGGACTAAGCACATCTGGTCTTGAGCGTTGTTAATTTGAAAGAGGCTCTTTTTGGTACTGCGAAGATCGTCTACCAATAACACATTTTTGAGTTGTCCTATCCCTTGGGGAAGAGACACGTGGGTCATGAACAGCGTCGCTTTTCCGTCGGTGATGTGAAACTTGTCGTTGGATTGTTGCACGTGTTGAATCTTGTCCATGACTTTGGAACGTGTCAATTCTGCTGGACCGCTAAACTCGATCCAAACGGGCGACTTCAAACTGTCGTGATGAATGGGAAGTCTCAAGCGATCGTCTTCTTTGGCTTCACATTGCTGTTTCAGTGTGGTTAACAAAGAATCCCACACATCGGTGATGAACCCTTCTGCTTTCTCCAGCGGTACGTCTGACTTGAAACCTTTAAACTTTACCGTGTAGATGTAGGCTGTGGTTCTAAATTTTCTAGAGGAGCCTTTTTCCGTCTCTCGGATGTGGTAGTAACTTTTGGGGTTTACTGGTGGTGATGGACTTTGACTTGGTGTAGACTCTCTGGATCTGGATTCTGGTTCACTCATCTCATCTTCAAAATCGCTGGCATGAATTTGAGCCAAGACTTCAGCTACTGTGTGAGGCGATAAATCACGTTTCTGCCTGTAACTTTCTTCTCCTTTCTTTACGAAATGATGCGATCGTTTCATCTTGACTGCAAAAAGTCAAATGACTCCAATTTAATCGCCATGGACCCCTATATATCTATGTCAAGCTCAATGTATATATAAAGGGCTGGTGCCTTCCCTCTCAGTACTCATTTCGCTCTCAAGCCGACCAACACGATGGAAGAACCCACACAGATCGAACTTCTGATTAGAGCTTTGATAGGTGTTATACGAAAGTTTTCTTCAGACAAACCGACGGACTACTCCCCCACCTTTCGAGATAAAAGTCAAGATACTTGCTATATCTGTCAGAAGAAAGGGCATTGGGCTACAGAATGTACAGACCGTCAAAAAAGCAAGACCAGTGTCAAAAGAGACAAAAGTCAGGATACCTGTTATCATTGTCAAGAGAAAGGATATTGGTCTTCAGACTGCCCTAAGAAACAACAGGAGCAGGAGGAGATGGAGGAAGAAGAAGAAGAGATGCCCTCGGCAAACGAAGAACCCCGACACGTTCAGAGAGAGAAGACAGAAAAGAAAAGAAGACGAGAAAAAAAGTGAGGAAGAAGAGGAGGAAAAAACTGTGAAGGGGAAGAAATTCAAAAAACAGAGAGAGTGAAGAAAAAAAGACACAGAAGAAGTCTATGAACTTTTTAAAAAAGTGTTGTGTTGCGTTGTGTTGTGACATTGGATTGTAAAAATTTGTAAATGTATAGACCAGACTGAAAAACGTAAGTGACTCTTGGTTTTGATTTTTTAGAATAATAAGGACCTACACTCATGCACTCACACAAGTACATCATAATGTTAAAATAAAATAAAAGAGATTTTGAATTTTAATTGATTTTGGCAAAATGAATATTATCTCTTTTCGAAAGAAGTGAATGGCCCTGAAAAGGGCCTTTGGGTGTTTGTTGTTTTTGTTTTTTTTTCTTAGAACAAACTCAGGAACGAGAAGCAATCAGCTTTAACTGCCTTAAGCCTTTGCCACGGCCAAGGCCTACTTCTGGACTTGCTCCTGTCCATGATTTGGTAGAAATCACTAGGGGTGGTATCTCCGGTGTACTAACAGGGTTAGACTGTTTGGCTCGGGAAGGTCTTTTTCTCTTGGGTCGTAATAAAGAAGTCTGATACATTTGTTTCAGACTTCTTAACTCGGCCCATATGTCCAAGAGTACCGTTACCGTTTGAGGTTCACTGTTCTCCTTCTCTCCTAGACCCTGTTTATTCTCTGCTTCTTCTTCTTCCTGTCGTTTCCTTCTTGCCTCTTCTTCTCGCTGTTGCTGTTCAAGGAGAAATGCTTGTTCTGCTTCTTTGCTGTTGTAAAAATTTCTCCAATTCTTCTTTCTGACTCTGTTTAAAATCTTCGGCGTGTGGTAAAGAAGGAGAAGGTGGTGAAGGTACTGGTACCGGAACAAATTCTTGCGAAGAGAGAAAATCTACTAAATCCCAGTTGAAATCGGTCTCTTCTGGAAGTCGCGCTGTGTTAACTTTGGTAGCCACTGCTATGCGATCGCTTTACGTCTCCAAAGCCGGTGCACCTCAATTCATCGTCTTCTTATTTTCAGTCATGTTTCACAAAACAATGTCGCATCGATTCACTGCGCACAGACGCTAGCGCACCTATATAGGAAATGTGACGTCACAGGTAGCTCTCTTCGGATTGGAAGACAGACTCCGCGAAGTGACTGAATTTTGTAACGCGTGTTGGGATTGGTGAACAATTTCAATCGTTTCATCCGGTCTTCCACTATAAATAAACGCGGTTCACTTCATTCCCTTCACTGTTCTCGTCACAAGATGTGGACCAACGTTGAATCCTCTACTTTCGTATCGTCGTTGTTTTTCCGTACGGACTTGCCCATGTATGTTAAATCAAAATGGACCATTATCCAAATCACCAAGACGACTGTTTGGAAAAGACGATGCTGTGTGGAGAGACAGGGCTGTCTGAAGCGAGTCCTCATTTATGGACCAGAGGTTAGACGAAGTTTGAGAAAGAGAAGAAGATCAGTGCGATGCCCTCTATGTTAACGAACTGGTGTTAACATAAAACCAAAGGCCCTTTTCAGGGCCACTTTCATATGCCTCGAATAGATTTGTTCTTTCTTGCCTAAAAAGTTTTTTAGTCGGCTGTATAATTTATATATAACGGGGTCAATCAATTGCCTCGAAAAGATTTACTTTTTCTTGCCTAAAAATTTTTTTAATCGGTTGTATAATTTGGGTATGATAGATTGATGTTCATCAATCTATGGTTGTGTTGTATATGTCTCTGTCTCTCTAATGTATTTATCCCTACCTAGAGTAGTAGCTGCGCGTATTCAGGTCAGCCACTTGCCACATTGTTGCAAGTGTCCAGTACCATGACGTCATCCCACCTGTTCCATTCCTATTGTCCCTAGAATTAGCCTTGGGGCCATATTGTCCCAGGGTGTGCCATTTGGGCCTATAAATTTTGAGGCCAAATCGTCCCAGGGTGTGCCATATTTTCGAAAAAATCTTGAGGCCAAATCGTCCCAGGCTGATTTTCCTTCTTTGGCATGATGAGGGAAAAGGGTCCCACGATACTACTTATGTGTAAATCCATAACATTGGGGGGTTGGGGTTGTTTTCTTTCCAGATTGTATAGCATAGTCTTTATGAATAGTGGAAATGCCATTTAAATAAAGAGTGCTCTGGAAATGCCATTTAAAGAAAGATTGCACTGGAAATGCCATTAAAAGTAAGAGTGCACTGGAAATGCCATTTAAAGAAAGATTGCACTGGAAATGCCATTAGGAAGAAAGAGTGCACTGGAAAAGCCATTTCAAGAAAGAGTGCACTGGAAATGTTATTTAAAGAAAGAGTACACTGGAAATGCCATGAAAAGTAAGAGTACACTAGAAAAGCCATTTAAAGAAAGATTACACTGGAAATGCGATTAAAAAGAAAGTGCACTGGGAATGCCATTTAAAGAAAGAGTGCACTGGAAATGCCATTGAAAGAAAGGGTACACTCGCACGAGCCCATCATTTCTTTGGACAAAATTATGAATGTTTAATTTAACGATTAAAGGACTGATTTTACTCATTCAGAAAGTGTACGCATATAAATATTAGTTGCTAAGTAAATTTATGTCATTTATTGCGGGTAGTGACTCAAGATAAGAAGCTACCCCTGACATCTGTAAAGTATCCCGAAAAATTCTAATATTATGTTCCTGACATCTTTGAAGTATCCCCAGACATTATAATATTATCTACCTGGCATCTGCTAAGCCGTTCCAAACGTTCTTATATTATGTAACTGACATCTGTAAAAAATCTGCAAACGTTTTAATATTATGTACCTGATATCTGTTAAGTATCCCAAAACATTCTAATATTATGTACCTGATATTGTTAAGTATCAAAACATACTAATCAGAAGCGCCCGCAGAATTAGTGGTCAGCTATTATGTTTTACGGATGCAGGCCAAAACATGTTTAGAGGTGAAATTGGGGGCAGGGGACGGCAAGTGCCCCCCCCCCCTTTGCCTTATATGCGGTCGCCCATGATTCTAATATTATGTACCTGACATCTGTTAAGTATCCCCAAATGTTCTAATATTATGACCTAACATCTGTTAAGTATCCCCAAACATTCTAATATTATGTACTTGACATCTGTTACGTATCCCAAGCATTCTAATATTATGTACCTGACATCTGTTAAGTATTCCCAAACATTCTAATATTATGACCTGACATCTGTTAAGTCACCCCAAGCGTTCTAATATGACCTGACATCTGTTAAGTCGCCCCAAACGTTCTAATATTATGACCTGACATCTGTTATGTCGCCACAAACATTTTGATATTATGACCAGACATCTGTTAAGTATCCCCAAACATTCTAATATTATGTACATGACATCTGTTAAGTATCCCCAAACATTCTAATATTATGGCCTGATATCTGTTAAGTATCCCCAAATGTTCTAATTTTATGTACCTGAAAAATTTGCATAAGAGAATAAAAACACGATATTTGTTACACAAAAGGAGAAATATGCATGTCTTTCACAAGTTCAATATCCAGTAGCCGAAAGTTTTCGAAGTTGTAGATCCAGCGACCTTTTCTTTACATTTTTGAATGCATTTTAAAATTTCAGGTATCAGAAGGTTTCTGAAACAGACCTATTTGTTTAACTACAGTTCCTGGATTGATACACAGAATGATTTTATATCCAGAATCAGAAATCAAGTTGTTATACTAGTGTATTACCTATTTTATGAGTGGTATGATAAGGAATACTGATGTTTACCTGACGAAGGGGTTAATAATGTATAGCAGTACAAAATATATATGTTATTTACCCCGTGGGATGAACTAGTTCTTACCTCTTGCCCATCAAATTAAAAACCTTGACAGGTAAAAAAAACGTCGAAATCTGGATGCTTGGTAAACGGAAAAGGCTCAGTCTTGAAGATCTACGAACTTTTAACATATGAACATATGAGAGAGAGAGAGAGAGAGAGAGAGAGAGAGAGAGAGAGATGTAAAAATTCTCTGTACTTCAAAAAAGATGCGTTTTCCTCTAAATGAGAGTATATTAGATGACGTAATCCCCCAGAAAAGGGTCATAGTTCTTTCTTTTTTTTTTTTTTTTTAATAAAACACATGCAATATAAAACATATTTAAAAAAGTTTTAAAAAAGTAGTTTCATGATATGGAACTTACTTGCCACTGAGCAAATAAATTGCCACAGTGAAGAACTTATTTTCCCCCATGCACATACATTTTAACATAATATGAATCAAAATTTGCATCAATCATTGTCTTTCTCTCTGATCGCTACTCATATTTGGAGGCATGCGCTTTCTGAAAGAATATATTTTGTTTTTATTTAGTGTACATCAAAAGATGTTATGTCGATAACAAATCTTTCCTTGAGCTCTGTCAAGCGTTAGAACATAGCAAACCGCGTGTGATCATTTAATTATCACCAATCCTAATGAATTATTTTCAGCAACTTAAAGATATCTTACTGCAGTCTTAACGAGCTCTTGATATAAGAATTTTGTCACAAGACGTTTAAATCTGCTGTTCACGGCAAGCTGCTAAAGCCGATCGATTTGACCTTGTGACCTTGCAACACGTTTGCTGGGGAGAATGTAAACGTTGCTTTATTGCAGTCATCACATACTCGCACACCTCTGTCTACAAAATTAATCATTAGCCCATTTTCGGTTAAATCATCAGTGCAAGATCTGTCTCACTGTACAGTCATATGAAGTCCAGCATGAGACCGCCCTACGTCGTCATAAGTAAAACCTATAAACACGCAAACTTTCTCGTTTTGATCAGAGCTTACACAGCAATAAAACGCACATGTCAAACCAGCCCAAACGTGCCCAATCATCTGAGCAACCTTCGTAAGCATGGAATGTTCTGGATCCAAGTTTAGTTCGAATCGTAAGTTGGTATACTAATAATAATATTTATTATTATTAGTAGTAGTAGTAGTAGCATTATTATTATTATTATTAGTAATAGCAGTAGTAGTAGTAGTAGTAGTAGTAGTAGTAGTTAAGTGAGAAATTATATATATATATATATATATATATATATATAACTAATATAACTAACATATATATATATATATATATATATATATATATATATATATATATATATATATATATATTCTTAATTTGTGTTCATAAGATCACAAAATGAGAAAGTAAGGATTAGAACGAAAGCTAAACACTTCAATATACAAACAATCGTAGACGCAGTAGCGGAGTAAATTACATCATAATGCAATAGGCGAAAGGTTGAACAGTGCAAATATTAAAGTTTACAATCAGTTCATTAAGTCAAGCATTTGCTATAGAATTTAAAAAAGGTATAACCATGAAGAAAGAAAATTCATTGGAAAGTGTGAATGAGAAAAGGTGAGTAAATTAATAAAAAGATTTTATAAGATACATAACGCGGAAACCACGAATCCATAGCTTGGAGTGTGTTCTTCAACAAAACGCTTTTTCTACGTTTAGATATCGCGATTTATAATTTAAACGTCACTTTATTTTCATTAATGTACATAAATTGAGGATATAAGAATAAATGGATTTCAAATTCATTCTCGAAATCTTCTTTCGCATTTCCAAAACTCTCTTTTCACCATGCAGAACATGTATATTACGTTCGTTTGTACAAGCTGTTAACCTCTGTCATCCAGAATGAATTCCTTCGTCCAAAGCTAGTAGTGTACACACGCACCATAACTGTCTCCGGGTTCATTTTCCATTTTGTTTTGGATACTTGTCACCAATTACTCAAACATTTTACAGCATATTACTGCTGAAGTTATTCAAGTGCTTAGGAATCATTTGTTATAGATAAATACTTTACATGTGGAGTAATGCGTTATGGATAAATGCGTGGCATGTGGAATCATGCGTTATGGATAAATGCGTGTAATGTGGAATAATGAGTTATGGATAAATGCGTGACATGTGGAATAATGCGTTATGGATAAAAGGGTGACATGTGGAATCGTGAGTTATGGATAAATGCGTGACATGAGAAGAAACGTTCTTTAACGGAAGACATATTGCTTCTCAATTTAAGTGATTGAAGAAGGATGCTTAATACATCAGACACAT
This sequence comes from Megalonaias nervosa, assembly GCA_016617855.1. Taxonomy (NCBI): domain Eukaryota; kingdom Metazoa; phylum Mollusca; class Bivalvia; order Unionida; family Unionidae; genus Megalonaias; species Megalonaias nervosa. The sequence goes on along the minus strand of JAECUM010040466.1, from coordinate 2,179 downwards.
ACTTTGTTAATGCAGGATGTGTTTGATGTGAGGCCAAGATTTAACGTCTAGAATAAATCTTGAGATAATACATTGAGACATATATATCACATGTCGCACATTTAGTTTACATAGTAATTGTATCTATGCGTACAGATCATATTATTATTTCCTTTGAAAGTATTGCTTTAGTCGTTATTCTTGCTGATCAAAACTCTTAATTGAGACAATATTCGTCACTTTAAAACCCAATTCCTCAAGTAAACTTCGCCAAACGAGCATCCTTTCCTTAAACAAAATTGGCGCAGAGGTTCAGCTATTGCATTTGATTTCTTTTGACTTGTTATTTGCTTCATGCGGGAAAAAGCTTCACAAACTTCTTACAGATAGTCTCTGTTTTTGTTGTTGTTAACTTATTTGTGCGACCGCTCCATGTGGCCTAAGTGGTTAGAGCGCCCGCCTCGGATGCGAGAGGTCGCGGGTTCGAATCCTTGCCGAATCATACCAAAGACTTATAACAAAAAATGGCATAAGCAGCTGTCTCGCTTGGCGCTCAGCATTAAGAGGTTAGTGTTAGGACTGGTCGGCCTGGTGTCAGACTATTGTGACTGGTGCGACATGATGCTACATGTCTGCGAGATGATGCCCCAGTGCTAGGCATCACTATAACAACCAACCTGCAGACATCGAAGCGATAGGACTAAAATTCCTAAAGCTGCGTTATAAATCTAACACACACACACACACACACACACACACACACACACACTTATTTGTGCACGTGTATCTATTGCATTGGGGACGCACGTGCATGTGTAGCGGTTCCTGTAGACAGTTAATTAAATAAGCAACAGCAAGAGCCACGACTGAGTGTAAGTTTCTTCTCAATGAATTCTACAACTGTTTTGTTGAGTCATTGTTGGCTGAACTTGTAAAAATTGAACGATCGTCGAGTTCTTGTGTGAATTTAGCCAAATACAAACTTGCGGATTGACCCATATCAAATAAGTAATTTATATCTTCTTCATACTTTACACTGTTTTGACGATTTGGGCTGATATTTGCATGTTATCGTCATTAAATGTAATGTGTAAATCAGCATCTTTTCTAAAAATTAAAGTGTATCTTTCTGATAATTGAAATCATCAAATTAAAATTTGTATTGTCTTGAAAGTTATTCGTCAACACAGCTAGTTTTCAGCACACGTTTAGCCTGTCCAAACAAACATGTATAATCTTTTGATACCGCCGTTGCTGCTTCGTCTTAAACTCATGCAATATATTTATGACCTCTTTGAAAATTACATAATTAAATACGAACAAAGCTTGTGCCATTATTTGTGAATTGACCCATTTTCAACTTATTATTTTGTGTTCGCTTTACATTTTTGTTTTTATTGCTGTTGCATTCCTGAAGAAGTGGTTAACATAAAATATGCTAAACTTTAGAAATTTTAATAGGACTTTTCAGTTTGGGTCGACTCAGTAGAAATTTCTTGCTCGTAACTATCCATATCTTGGGTAAATATCATACAAAATATAAGTCATTAGACTTAAAAAAGCTCTTCGAGACTCTTGCAAGAACGATTTGATGATTTTAGGTCAGTGCAAAAGAATAAAATCTTCGAATAATTAAGTATTAAAAAATTGGAAATGTATGAGAAGCTATGGGCAAGAAAAGCGGCTTACCCTTTATTTTACCTACAGACATAAAAGGAAGACCGCAAGCCTAGTTCTGTAATGCGATTAAATCACAAGGTAGTTTTGGGATTGTATAGTGTCCATTAAAAGTTAGCTTCACCTAAAACTGCCATCCGACGGTATGGAAGGATACAATTCCGTCAGAAGTAGATGACTGAGGATAGATCAAATAATAATCATAATGAAAACAACCAGCCATCAGCCATTAGTACCGCTCCGGTGGCCTAAGTGGTTAGAGCGTCCGCCTCGGATGCGGGAGGTCGTGCGTTCGATCCCCGGCCGAGTTATACCAAAGACTTGCAAAAATGGTACTAGCAGCTGCCTCGCTTGGCGCTCAGCATGAAGAGGTTAGTGTTAGGACTGGTCGGCCTGGTGTCAGGATAATGTGACTGGGGAATGATGCCCCAGTGCTAGACATCACTATAAACTGCCACACTGCAGACATCGTAGCGATATGAGTGAAAAATTGTTAAAGCTACGTTAAAAATTCAAATCATAA